>BMAO01032441.1:0-24723 GCA_019973975.1 Trichonephila clavata | reverse complement strand
GGAGAATCCGTTTTGAAGTTTTAATTTCATTCATAATAATATCATAAAAAAACACGTACAACTTTTAATCTTGACTAAATTCATTTGCTCTTCAATAAACAATACACAAACTAGAGCATTTGCAGGAATTGTACAATTCTTTCTTGAAATGATTTGTTACTGCATATATAATGTCAGTCTCATTTTCGCGCGGTAGGAAAATAATTAATTCATTTCTTATCAGGCTCTTTTCTAGAAGATAATTTAAAATGTGTTCATGTTGGTTGCTGTCCAGCATTAAATATAGCTCCATAACTTGATAAGAAATGCAGGCAAAGCTTGGAAATTTTGCAGGCATGTTTATAAAGATTCGAGGTATCAAATTAGCTAATAAAAATTTCTATAGTTTGATGATTTTGACCTTATCACCTTAAGTCAAAAACATCTCCTAAAAGGTTAATTAACTAATAATATGTACTAAAAGATATAGTATATAAATATGTACTTTTCGGAAGTATGTATTTGTATAAACTACTATATCTGTCTGCAGTGACACCAAATTTCTTTTTCCAGAATGAGAAAATCATCGAACTGGAAAATAGTTCTTAAAAGAAAATAGAGGATATTAATTATATGTATTTACTCAGACAAAGAAAATTTTCCTCATTTACTTCTGTCATAAGATAATATAAGTAGCATTTATTCAGAGTATTCTTTCATGATTGTTAATTTTCAGCACAAATAAAATAGAATTCTCCGATTTCGTTTTAAGAAAAAAAAGTATAACTGTACCAAAATTAATTTTTTAATGCCTCCTTTCCAAAATTTAATAGAATTAATGTAATTGTGATTTTTCTTACTTTAATAAATCGTAGCTTTAGAATATATATTTCCGATGTACGAACAAAAATAGTATTTTCTCTTGGGAGATTTCAACCCGCATATTAAAAAAGCTGATTCTTTCTATAGAACCCAATTTCTTTTAAATCAAAAATATTTATTTTATCATTTTTCAGAATTAATCTTCAATTGATATTCTATTCGTATAAAAAACTAATTAGGCGTACTAAGTGATTTTAAGTACCCCCCCTTTTAACCAGGTTCATGAATTCGCTTTTTCTCTTAACGATATATTGCTCAGTGAGATTCGAATTCTTTCATATTACAGGGATATCCGCTATTTTATTTTCATCAATGAATTACATTATCTTGTCTGGAACCAAACAGACGGTATAAAAATTATACAATAAAAAAAAATGCAGCATTTCTTCTAGATTTAAAAATATATTAATTATCAGTAAAGAAACTAGTTGCAAACTTACTTAACTATTCCTTAAAGAATGAATTGCATCACTGATAATGTTAAACTCCTAATTACCATTTTTTATGTATTAAGCGTAAAATATCACTATCGATTAAAAAGTATTACAAGATTATTAAAATAAGAACAATCAAGAATTTAAATTAAAAGAAATATATTTGCTCAGATTTTGTTCCATCTAAAATTCCATTTTAGTAGGAAAAATGAGAACTGCAGTAGCTCTTTATTTCTTCATTTATATCTTTGCGTCTGCCGAATGGCAATTCAATATATATGTATATAATATGGTTTGTTTTAGATTTCTCTTTCTATCATAAGAACATTTTTTGATGTATGTGCTGTTTATAACCATGAAAAACTGATAAAAGTATTGTCTTTATATGTGTGAGTAATTAAAGAGCTTTTTTAATTAAGAGTTAATAACTTTTAGCCCTTTGCTGCGTTTTATTTACTGTACTGACAACACAGATAAATTTTTATTTCCTTTGTTTAATTATTATGATAGCAAATTAATAATTATAATAATTAAACTAAAGCATGAATGTAGGACATTTCTAAAGTTCAAAATCCTTAATAATAAACTAGTAATCGATCTAAGAAATAGAATATTGAGAGTTGATATTTTTTTGAAGGATTGTTCTGTATTATTGATAAATATCAACTATTGAAATAACAACAAAAGCTTCCTGGTTTGTAAATGCTATACTTTTAGTAATCTATTCAAAGGTTTAAACTAGGGTTTGCAATCCCGTGTCATAATTTCAATCCCTGGATTTCGGGATTACATTATCCAAATCCCAGGATTCCGGGATTGGTCCAGGGCTTAGGATTGGAGTATTTATTAAAAATACTTGCATATTAGCATAGTTGAAATTGCATAATAAAATTAAAAATGTAAGTAAAATTTAATTTAATATCATTTTAATGAAACAAATAAAAATAGTACATAATGAAATTTAATAAAAAAAGCATTTTTTAAATTCTTACGTTTCTGTAAATAAGCTTATAAAAACACAGCTCCTCCAGAGTTTCATTGTTGAAACGGCTTCTTGTTTTTGTTACAAACTGTCATACCGAAGAAAAAACATGTTCGGAGATTTTACTAGTAGGTATTATCGTCATTAGTTCTTCTGCTATACTTAATAGGTTTTTTTTATGTAAATTGATCAAGTTATACAGTACAAAAAAAGTAAATAACATATATTAAATGTAATACCAGATTCACAATACTTTAAAAAAAATTCAAATTGTAATTCAGACGAAAAAAATTAAATCCCGGGTTTGGAAAAAACCACCGGGATCCCGGGACTGCAAACCCTAGTTTAAACATACTCTGCTACTCATATAGCGGACAATAAAAATGTATAACAGCAAGTTTGATTTCGGCACTCAAAATGATTTTAAAAAATTCCTCCCCTTTCTGGTGGCGTCCTCGACTGATGTTTTTTAGCTCTACAAAAGCCGATCTTTTTTGTTGAATGTAGTCAAAGAGGCGCTCACAATTGGACACCGGGCGTAAAGGTGTATCTGTTAGACTTCTGTAGATTTTTTTCCTGTGCATTATCCTTCTGATTCAGTAAAAATGTCACTTTTAAGTTCAGGAGCCGTTGTCCGCCTATATCGTTGTGCGTTTAATGCCAAATAGCGATCGCGTGCAGGCGTTGCTTCTCTTTGAAGGGCTACACCGACTTTCCTTGTTACATACAACTTGTTTTGGAATTGATTCCACCCCGAGAGAGTACTTTCGCTGCCACTTTCAACCTTTGAGCCACCTTCGTTAGGGAATGCCCAGGTTAAAGCCTGCCAAAAACTATCCGTCTCAAGGAATCATGTAAATTAGGGGTTTTAACATTTAACGCTGGAGGGGCATATCAATAAATCCACAATGATTCGCGGCCACATGACAGTCCAAAAATAATGTACTCAGGAGATTTAAATAAGAAAGGGAGGGTTATTTTCAAACATGGTGTTACAGATTCTTATATAAATATAAATATAAAAAACGTTAAATGGAATTCGAATTAAAATACTTTGCAATTTGAAGAGATAAAATTCCACATCTTCTAATGAAAACTTATGAGATTTTACGCATAGTCAGATTTTTATATCTAAAATTATTTAGGAAGCAATAAAAGTTTTGAAAAATTCGTCATTTCAAGAAAATTTAATCCCAAATGGATATCAAGCATATCAATAAAATGTTTTAAATATCAAGAATAACAAAAAATGACAAGACAAAAAGCAGACAAGGGAATTTTTCTTGAAATTGTATCAGATTCAAATGAAGGGTCACAAAAATGCTACCAGTGGGCAGTTCATGGCCCGTAGGCCACGGGATTAAAACTCCTAATTCAAATGATTTTCAGAATTCATTCTCACTGAAAAAAGGCTTTTTTTTTGTTTAATACAATATTCACAAAACGGCTGGCAAATATCCTAAATGCATGAATACAGTCTCAATCCAGAAGTTCTGCAAAAACTAAAACTATAAAGAACTTCTTCTCCTATACCGAAGTTTGATATTGTACTATCCGTTCTTCTCAAAATTTACAGAATGAAAGTTATATTAATTCTAATATTCATAATTAATTTAGAGAATTAGAATTATGTCGAAAATGATGTTTGTAACCATAATTTTGGATATGAGTGCAGCATAAAAGAAAAAATGGGGGGAAAATGTTTACAATAAAATCTTTTGAAAACAGGCTAAAATGTGTAATTTGTCAGATATGATGTGTCTGTTTCAACCAAGCATATTAAACTGTATAAGAAAATATTTACATCAAAGGATTGTTTTTATAAGCAACTATAATAGAAAAACAAGTTTTTTTTATCTTTATTTGAGTAAATGAATAAATATATTTAGTATCTAAGCAAGATAATTAGAATTTATGAAAATGTCTAAGTTTATTATACTTACGTAATATATATTTAAATCAAAACTTTACGAGTATTGTATAAATGTTTTAATACTTAAGACGAATTCTAATTCCTGTTTAAATACTTGGAGTACCACATGTAAGATAAAGATGTTTTGAAATGTTGCATTTCATAAATAAAAAATAATAAAATTATTTGTGTTGTCACTTAATTAAAAAAACCATGCCACTAATTTAAGTTAATAGTTTTAGTAAAATAAATTTAGATCCACACCGAACAAATACTTTAAACTTACTATCAGATAAATAAATATTATTTTAAAAAAAGTATCCAATTTCGTTTAAAACATTTCATATATAATCTATTTATTGAATTTCTAATATTTTTGAGGGGGTAATGGACCCAGAGAGTTATTAGATCCAAAATCATAAATAATTTGTGATAATACAAGTATAAATGTTAATACTAAAGCATAATTATATTATACTCCTATACAACTTCACGATCTTTCTTGATATTTGTTGAGCTAACTTGTAATAAACTTGGAAGAATTCTACTGAACTGTTTCTAATGACTCTGGAAAATAATGGAAAATTGTATTTCAGGAATAGCAAATCTAAAATATAATTAAGGATAATAATTATATCTAAGGAGTTTATAAATATCTGTATTTTTTTCTATAACTAGTCCTAGGTATTTATGATAACTACAGATTAAGACTCTCCAAAATGTATCTTTATTTTAGTAGTATGATATAATATCAAGCAAAGTAATTAAATAATGGTACTTTTGAAAAGAATATAATTTTCCTATCGTAATATATAAAATTAAGATTATGAATTTTCTAGTTGGATGCTATACTTGAAAATTCATAAACCATATTATTTAAATGATTTTTTGTTTAATGAACCTTTTATATCATTTAAAATAACCATGCATTTTTAAGTAAATTTTAACTACATTAATGCAGATTTACTCAAACATCAGGTGCTATTTGCATAAAGTGTAATATTGTGTAAATTGTATTAGTTGTAAAGTGTACTGTGTAATGTGTATTATTGATCTTTTAAATCATAACCAATTTCAAAATATTCTTTTCAGCCAGCATCTGCCTTGATTTGTACATATAGGATGAGCCAAAAGTTCTCCAATTCATTACAAATAACCATTTAATATAGCAATATAACTTTTTTTTTATCATTGGATATAGGACAGTTTTTTTCTTGTGTGTGTAATAGGTGTTGGAGTGCTCTACTTCAAGAGGGTCCAGGGGGAACATTTGTAAAGAATAATTTTTCAACCGAAATAGTGTCCATTCAGGAGAAAACATTGTGTGTGTGTGTGTGTGTGTGTGTGGATTTCACGAAACTAATCCACCCATTACCACGTTCAGCTTAAATTTCGACATTGTTATGAAAGTCCTAATGCATTGTTGTCCTTATATAAAATCAATAAAACGATGGTAGGATTTTCTTAAGATAAAGGAATCGTAACAGAGGACACGTTAAAAAACACTTGGTGGGAAATGGAATACCAACTAGACAGCCCCGGGCAACTAAGGAGGCACTCACTGTTATTTACTGAGGTAAATGATCATATATATAAACATAACACTACCTAAAACATATTGAAACAAATTTATGTATAATTATAGTAGTTATGCAATAATAGCGAGATACTTTTGGTTCCCTTTATGCGAGGATGGTCCCAAAAGTACCCAGCCTGATCAAGAGATGGAAGTAGTTGTTTGAAAAATATACCTGTAGGAGAAAGTACGCAATCTGTAAAGCCTATGTTTCAAGTTTGAAGAGACCACTTATTAAGTATTATTTAGCTGCCATCAATAGTGAACGTTTTAAGTGAATTTGTGAAAATGAAAATTGGTCATCGTTCTGGGATAAAACATTTTTATTTGTAAAAGACCTCAGCCCAACCAATATAAAAGCTAAACTAAATTCTACTATGGGTGTGAGTCTGCTCCTTTGTGTACATCAGTAAAATATTCGGTAGCAGAGTTTAAAAAGACCATACGAGTATCGCAGTAGTAGATCAAATAAGGTGACGATTTTAAAAATGGTGAAGAAAATCCATAAGGCGGTACTGAATGATCTCTAACTGAAAGTGCACCAGCTAGCAGACATAGTACACCTTTCAAAACGTATGATACATCGCATATTATCTGAAAATTTAGGCATGTGAAAGTTGCGTGCAAGACGGGTGCCAAGTTTGGTAACACTCGAACAAAAACAGTGTCGTAAAGATGTTTCAATTAAGTGTTTAGAGAAGTTTCACAGCAACAAAGCAGAATTTTTTGGGCCATTTTATAACAATGGGTGAAATATGGTCCCTCATTTCCCACCTCAGACAACAGAACAATAAAAACAATGGACTGAAAAGGAAGAACCGGCTCCAAAGAAGGCGAAGATCGTTCCATCTGCAGGCAAGGTCATGATGTTGGTTTTTTGGGAAGCGAGTGGGATATATTCCATTGATTATCTTTAAAAAGGAAAAACTCTAAACTGCGAGGATTGCGTGAACTTATTACAATGCTTGATTGAAGAAATCAAGCAAAAAAATGGCCACATTTGTGTACGAAAAAAGTTTGGCTTCATCAAGACAATGCACCTGCTCACAAATTTGTTATTGCAATGGCCAAAATTAATGGGTTAAAGTTTTAATTGTTGCATCATGCCCCCTATTTGCCAGATTTAGCTTGTCAGATTTTTTCATATTCCTGAACATGAGAAAATTGGCCAGTGGTCAAAGATTTTCCAACGATAAAGAAGTGATGTCGGCAGTTAATGACCATTTTGAGGAGCAAGACTGTTCTTATTATAAAACGGGTTATCGGACATATTGAACATGGCTGGGAAAAGTGTAGAGCTGAAAGGAGATTATGTTGAAAAATAAATATATTTTTTTCCAAAGATTTTGTGTTTTCTTTGTTGTATCAGGCACTTTCTGGGATAACCTTCGTATAACCACTCATTTGAATAGATATTCTTCGTGCTATTTAACCCACCAAAATGGTACAGATGACATCGACTTAATGAAAATTTCAAGGCTATGATAAATGCAGAAATTCTCTAGAACCTTATTACACTGCATTAAAAAGGTGTTTGAAAAACACTCTTAGTCAAATTGAATATAAAAAGCACAAAGCGAAAAAGTATAGAAATATGTAATTAGAGAATATATTTAAATGAAAAGTATCGTTTTGTCGAGGATGTCACAAGGAATAAAATTACCAAAACGACCTACGAAGTGGGAAGATATGTAATAGAAAACTCGTTATCTATAATTGGAATGAAAAAAATGAAACTAGTCATGAAAATTATTTTTTTTTACTCGATTCTTGATGGTTGTGTGATTGATGCGAAATACGATTATTTACCTATCCATACCGGAAATGTGATTCAAACTACGAATCAGTCCAATTATATTATTTGGTAGACTACTTTTTACTATGTTTTCTAAATGAAATGGTATTTTACTTATATGTAGGAAACTTTTTAATGATCAGGAGAAATGTCGCTTCTAATGAAAATAAATCACTTCAGAAAATTTCTGCTTTAACAGATTGCATTTGTAGCTTTAAGGGAAATAGAACATATTTTCTTAAACAGCAGTTTGGTGGGTGAATTATTAAAGGAATTAATAATAAGAGAATTATTGTTATTCCTTTATTTAAACTATTACCGTATTTATTCGAATCAAAGCCACCCTTAATTCTAGGCCGCACCTCATGTTCCACTTAAGGTTTTGCGAAATTTTAAAATCGTGTAAAATTTTCATTTATATCCGATATTTAAGAAAAATTTTAAAAAATATTTAAATGAGAATTAGTAGGAAGTAAATTAATAATTAAGTTCACTAGTATTAAAAACATTTAAACACATATTTGAGCCTGTAATTGCTCTAATTGTCAATAGAAAGTTATATTACGTTTATGCCATTGAAGTGTATTTGTTTCATTCGTATGAGTTTTCTAGCTGTTGATCTGCATATAAAATAGCCTTCAGTTTAATACTTGCTTCATAATAAATTCCTCTCTTCATACCATTACTGATATGTATTACGTTTAGGAGATTAAAAGTAAGTGTGTACAAAAAAAAATTTCCTAAACGCGAGCAGATAGCGAAATTTAGAATAGACTGAATACTGAAGATAAACACAAGAGACATCAAATGGTTGGTTCAATTTTTTCTCTTGAAAAGGATGGGAACTCAATTTCCTCATTTAATGAATTTTTTTGCCTTCGATTCTAAGCCGCATCCGATTTTCAGATTCATTAACATTGGAAAAATAGTGCGGCTTAGATTCAAATAAATAGGGTATTTATTAAAATAAATTATACTATGTTGATGTTATTAGATCGCAGTTAAGGATTACAATACCGGTATACCGAGATACCCAATACCGGCATTTTGTGCCATTTCCACAATTTTGTAATACTGGTATTCACAAGTTTAAATACCGTTTTTTCGTTATTTACTAGAAATTTTTAAAATTGTTTCCATTATATGTTCAGAGATCCACAACATAGCAAATTATATATGTTTTTGTATAAGTTTATATGTTTGTAAGTTATAAGTTTATAAGTTATATATGTTTTTTTCAGCTCAGAGCGATACTGCAAACGTGCAGGATTCGTAGTCTGTTATTCGAATCTGTGGGGGGAAAAGTTGTAGTGAAGAAAGTGCGTAATGTCTCGATATTTTTTAAATTGGTGAGTTGAATATTCACATTGCTTTTGCATATCATACTTAAAGGCTCAGAATATTTCAGATTCATTTTTTCTTAAAAATAAAAACTCATAATACTGAATATGAATAACTTTAAAGAACATAAAAATAAGTCAAAAATACTTCAGTTTGTTTTTGTTACTTATTTGATAAAAAAATATGGTGACACAATGTAAAATATGTTCAAGTGTTATTAAAGGGAATGGAAGAAGGACAAGCCGACTTCATGCACATTTAAAAACGAAGCATGATATAAAATTGTTAAAGAGGAAGTAATCTAATTGCTATGAAGATACAAATTTAAGTACGGTCTCTAAGCTTTAGTCTTACATTTCATCAAATGTAAGACTAAAGAGTGTAAGAAATAAATGTAATTTAAATATAAATATTCACTCAGAAAAAAATTTGGAATATAGGAATTACACACATCTTGGGAAGTAATTTTTGCTCAACATTACGTTCTAGGCTTAATGACATTACAATTGATGCATTATGTTTTTTTTTAAGATCACATTTAAACAATTTGTAATACTACCCCAGATTGAATATAGTTTTTTACTCTTCTTGTAATTTAAATAAATAAGATGTTCCTTACTTTTTTAGGAATCTTTATTTACTGTTATAATTTGTAAGTTTCAAGTTATTTTTTGTGATACTTGCACTCTCTAATAAAACTGGCAAACAAAACAAAGAAATACCTGTGTTTCCTTTCTTTTTCTAAAATTTCTACCACCGGTGTTAAAACCGGTATCCCAGTATTGAGTGAGGGAATATTAACGGCGTACTGTTCAGCTATACGAGGGATTTTTGGTGACGGACCACGTAATTTTGAACCATGGTCAAGTTACGCGGACGACACCTGAGCTTTCATCCCCCTCTCCTAACTACCACACCGCATCAACGGGAGGACGGTTGAACTCTTGACAGATTTAACGTGCATCGCTCTGTTACACGGCGGGTCTTCAGTGGTACCGGGCTCGAACTCATGACACGCCAGCCATGATCCGATACCTTGACTACTTGGTATCCCAGGACTAAAATCTAAGAAATACCGAATACTTATATTGAACGTTTGGTCCAATATTGCAATCCCTAATAACAATGCATATTTCATGCATATGTCTTGTGTTAATTGAACAGCCGTACTATCCGAATGCCCACCAGGCGGGTGAGTGAGTGAATATTAACGTCACACCGATTAGCAACACGAGGGCTTTTGGTTGCTCACCAGGCGTCCTTGATCTTATATTTCGTAAGATGCGATAACAATGAAGTTATTTAATCTTTCGAGCTTTTATGAAATATGTTATAAAATATATTTTTTTCCTACACACATAAAATATTTTGACTGACGATGTAACAATTTTATTTATTTATCTCATCTAGGGTTCAATTATAAAAAGGCAGTTAGTCCTGTTTAATATTATGGTTACAAATTATGGACAATTCTATGTGGCTTTGTCAAGATGAAAAAGCAAAGACGGAATAAAAATTCAGGACAATTTAAAGAAAAATTTGATTTTGAACATTGTTTTTCAAGAGGCATGCATTGAAGTACGAATTAAATCTGAGACGAATACTTGATTTTTTTTTCTGCTTACAATATATTTATACAAAAATAGAACTATATAATAAATGCAAATTATAGTTTTACAATTTGAGCAACGAGTATGAAAAGTTGTGTAATTTGTACAGTGCTGGTCTGTCCGCAGTTTGGTGCACAAGGGGTACTCCATCCCCAGTAATGCTTATAAATAAAATTTCATTAATTCAAATTTTATGAATTGTCCGCAAAACACTTTTGCTTTTTCAATGTAAAATTTATGAAAAAAATTTTCAAACACTTCCCAAATCTGAACATGTATTTATCAAAAAATTGAAAAAAATTACTGTGGTGGAAACAAAGTTTACATAATGGAGTTCAAGATATTTTAAGCCTTTTAATTCTAGTGTATTAAACATTGAGACTCATGCATTTGAAATATCTTGGTCGATTCTAATCCTTAAAGATTTAATTATTTTGTTGAACGTGTATTCCAACACTAAAATGAAATTGAAAAGAACGATTTAAAAATGCTTGTATGTATATAATTTTTTGTATGCATAGGTTAGAAGAAAAATAATATATATATATATATATATATATATATATATATTTAAAAGAAATAAGAGAGTGCAATTTTAAAAGAAATGCCCAAAAAGTTCACATTTGCATTTTATTATGTGTAAAACAAAACAAAAAAAAAACAATTTTCGAAGAAAGTAAAATAGTTTAGACAAAGGAAATGAAATTAATTTTTTAAATTTATAAATTATAAATTTTTTTTAAAAAAAATACGGTGTTATTTTTCATACTGGTAATTTATCACTTGCATCAAACGAGCATATTTGTTTCTTTGTCGGAATATTAATAAAATTTTAAAAAAACGCAATATATAAATTTTTAATATTTTTTTAGCATTTTTAATAGATATTTGTATCAGAGTATAAAATATTTTAAAACTGGTTTCACGCTTATTTAAAACAAATTAATACTATTTTTATAGCAATTTATTTTCCTGAAATTGCTATTATTAACAATTAGAAAATTAAATGAAGAAAAACAAGAATGAAAAAAATATTTATATTTTGAAAAATTCATTGTAAAACTATTAAATATGTCATTAAATATATACTATGTTGAAGAAACAAAAGCATATTTTCATAAATAATAATGTATCTGTCCTATTTCAAAGAAAAGGCTCATTTTAAACTTATAAACAATCAATATTTGATCCAATACACCGTTTTAAAAGTTCTCTTTTCCAAATACAAACCTTAATATCTTAAAGGCATCTTTTCATGAACTACACAAAATAGTATACTTTATTTATACTCGGCAGAGCAAAACTTTCAAAAGAGAAAGATCGTTTTTAAAAAGTACAATTAATTTTTTTTGTTCATTTTATTTTATTCCTCTATCTTAAGTGGATCGAAGTGAACAGTCACAGTTAATTCAAAAAACCATTCGTGACTGGTACTTCTTTATGTAAACTACCAGGGACGTTATAAGACATGGGCAAACTGTGCCATGTCCAAGTCTTCGGGCTCAGTGGGAAAGAGTTGGCTCTTCTCATTCTCGCATTAAGCCTCTATAAGATCATGATTCAAATAATTTTAATCGTAAAATGTTATTCTCGGACATATACTCATAAAAAACATAATTTCTAACTACACTGATGTTCAAACTTAAGTGAACTTTTAGATTTTGTGAATTATTTGTAGAATTACAGTTTCAATTGAGATTTGGTATGTATATAAAACTGATCTAATGCAAAAAAATAGCCATTCAACCATAAAAATATGAAAGAGCTGTGAGAATATGCAGAGAAAACTAGGGACCCACACTACATTACTCCAAAGCTTGTGAAACCTATAATTATGATAGCAGAGGTTTGATGGTCTAGGCAGGTATCATGTTGGGTAGTTGCGCATACCTCAACGTCTTTAAAAGACGATCTATGACTAGTGATTTATAGGGAAGAGGTCTTTGAGCCCTATGTTCGCATTTTCATTTGCGTAATTGGTCATGCTTTTATTTTAATAGATAACAATGCGAGGTACATAGATCTAATCTGGCTGACGAATTTCTGGAAAGGTAGGATATTTCCTGAATGGATTGTCCAGTTGGATCTCTAGATCAGATAGATCTCATCCTTACAGAGCATACCTAAGATGCTCTGAGGTGGACAATTGCAACTCGCAACACTTCTCCGAGAACCATCCAAGCCCTGAAAACAGAGTGGCTGAACGAGTGGAATTAATTGCCACAAGAACTCATAAATTCCATTATTTTCAGTATAAAATTACGATGTGAGGCCTGTTTATCTATAAGAGGGAACCACACTCCTGATTTACCAACTTTTTTGTTATATTCTGCAACTGCAATTTCGTACCTTCCGACTTGGATGAGTATCATGCGCGATCATACATGTGTATTTTAGGTCTTAAATGGATGTTTTGATTTATATCAGCCCTATATACACAACAAATTTCATTAAAGACTGTCCAAAAGTTCTAGAGAAAATCATCAAAATTTAGAAATTCTCTTAATTTTGAACACCAGTTACCAACTGACAACAGAGACAAGATTACATTATTATGCCATTTTTGTCATCCGTCTCTAATATACTTAAAGGAATAGCTAAAGAAATGCCAGATATACTTAATTAGATATAACTAAGTGGCTATTAATACCTGAGGCTAGATTTGGATAGTTGAAATTCCGCAGATAAGCGAAAACCTGAAATTTGATTAGCTAAGACTTCGTTACATGGTGCTATAGCCATTGCTTGCAACTGAAAATAGTCTGATTTTTTTTTTAAAATATAGTTTCCTGCAGAATTAACATGGTGGTTGAATCACAAAGGCGTAGTTAATGGTTATTACTTTTAATATCTCATGATATTCTACGTTTAGTGCAGTTATGCCGCATATCGTAAAATGGTAAATGCTTTGATTTGAATTGGAGTAAGATGTTCCTTCACGAACTGATCTAGAGGTAAAAATTAAATATAAGGCGAAGATACTGCTTTAATAACAAACAAATATATATTTTCGATTTCCTGTAAAGAGTACTAATTATTTGTTTTTCTTTAAAAAAAGAAAGCGTAAATACTTTTATTAGGAACATACCAAAAGGTATGCCTGCAATTTCAAAAAGTTATTTAAAAATAAACAAAGCTTTTTCCTTTATGGTTTTTTTTGTTCCATAAGCAAATGTTTAATGAAACGGAAACTAAATGGCACAACGTCCTCATTTTTCAACATTCTATTTCAAAATGGCTTAACCGCAATTATTAGTTGTAATATGGTTTTATCGAATTTAAAGCTACAACACTTGTACAATGCAAATGGAGCACCACAATATAGAGTTGGGAAGTTGAAAGAAGTTCTACGTTCGTAAAGAAATTCCAATAGCACTGCCACCCAGATCTCTAGACATAAAAACTTTGGACTTCTTATAAGGATACGCTAAAAACATTGTTTACAAATCTTCAATTAGTGACACTGATTAAATGAAAAGTCGAATTAAAGTGGCCATTCATATTGCTGATCCTGCAATGCTTCATAAAATGCGGCTAGGAATCACTTACAAGCTTGATGCGTTGCCCGCATCTGCTGGTGCACAGATAGAAATAGTGCAAGAATGCGTTGTAAAAAAGTATTGTTTTCCATATGGAACAAAAAACACGAAAATTAATCTATATATTTATTTATTTTGTAATTAATATTTGAAAGTATAGTTGTACTTCTTAGACACCCAGTATATTATTCTTAATTTTACCTGAAAATAATTTAATTAAAATATTGACTTTTGTTGCAATTTTAAGGAAAAACTTTACTCTCTCTCTAATTGTAATTTAATATCTTAATGGATTCACTTTTGGACAGTAGAAAGGCATAACGCACATAACCAAAAATTCCACATCAGAACTGTACGATGCTCAAGTTGTTTTCCATGTTGTTGGTCTATTTGTGAAGGCTATCCCCGACACATTATTTCAGCAGGATAATGTCCGGTCTCATGTCACACGACAAAATCTCAATAACCTGAATGTCCCTGGCATACTTCCCTGGCCGGCAACCTCCGCCAGAATTAACTCATCGAAGATATGTGGGCTCTTATTGGACGTGTGGTGTACCGGGCATTATTGGCGCGCATTGTAGATGAATTTACGTCTGTAGTGGACACGGATAAGGAATATCTCAGGATATCAACGATTGCCTCATTTTCAGTGCACCTTGACATTTAGAGCTTTGTGTAGCTGAGAGTTTCACATTCGATATTAAATAAACAGTTCTATAATGTATATTTTTGTCTGTTTCCTTAATCGTTTGTATTTGGGTGTTATTTCTACGATATAAATACTTTTCAAATAAGTGCATTTAATGTTGTTTCATTTTCCTTTTTCAGGAGTATATACAGATTTTAAAATTCTTCTCTATGTCGCTACATTACATTGAAATTCCAGTGTAGTTTTAAACGTTAGTTACCCCAACATTTCATATTAAGGAAAGAGTATAATGAAAAGTTTGTAAAATATATTTCGGAAGTAAGTTATTAATTTCAATGCAAGAATTTTAGTGGATAGATATTAATTTAGTTCAACTACGATAAGAGAAGCGAATTTCATTTTTGTAGTAGTAGTAGTAGTCCGTAATAAAAGAAATGTGTAATTATTTTAAATCTATTTGAATTAAGAAAAAAATCACATAACTAATAATTTATGGGAATTAAGCTCAGTATATTCAGAAAAAATACCATAAAAAGCTAAATGTCGTAAATATTTATAGATCGGCAAAAAAGTGAACATTTTCCAAAATATAGATTTCCGAAAACTCTTTCAATCAACAGAGAACTGTTTCAAACTACACATTAACTTAGCACGAAAATACATTCATTCAGTCCCGTCAATGTCATATTTCTTTATTAGTGTTTCACTGTAAAACGTCTGAACTCTTAACATTTTCTTGAAAGTACCAAATGAAAAAAAAATCTGTAATGAAATTTACATAAAAATGCTTCAAACTAGTTTCATAAATTATTTTATCAAAATAAATAAAAGACAACGCATTTGAATGTAAACAGAACTTATGTAGCGGGAGAGTACTTTCTGATGTTTAACTGATGTATAAATATTAGATACTTTCGTCTTTTGGTCACACGCAAAAATCATTTCATGTTAAAATTATGTAATAATAGAAAACATAAACACGATCAATATTTCTTCATTAATATTTGACTGTAATGAGTTGAAAGCATACGAAAAGAAAGAAAAACAAGCAAGCAGGATAGTTTCTGCTTGAGATAATGAATTCTAAGTTTCAGAATAACATTTAAAATTAAAAAATGAAGAATTATGATTGTATTATTAGGAAGTAGAAAATTCCTAACTACACTTCTATTTAAATAAAATTGATTCAAATGAATACCGATTGCACACATTGTCACAATTCAAAAATATAGAACCAAACATTTTTGATATTAATGTGTAATGTATATTTTTGGACAAGCCTGTTAGAGAAAATGAGTAAAGTAATTTTGTAAAGTACTTGATAAGTAAGAACTATGTAATAAATTGTTAATGATGTTTCAATTAACAAGAAAATAAAAGTAGTTTGCAATAAATAAAGAGAGAATACTTAATAAAGAGAGATGAAATACTTAAATTCAGTTTGGATTTTGAAGAGCTCATAGTAATTCCTTTACGGTTGTAAAACTAAAGGACGAAATCAAATAAATGGATCTTCTTACTACTTAATCCTTTAAGTGCCACCGACGCATATATCTGTCTCGCTTAACGTGTGTTTTAAACCCCCCTCCCCCCGTGTACGACTTATATACTTTCCGGTCCTGATATACGAGGGGAATTTTTTTATATTTTCTTTATCTACATATGTTACAATTCGCATCTTCGTCAGTTGTTTTAAAATAATACAAGAATTTTAACGGCTTTTACGTTTTCAAAAAACATATAATACGGCACCCGCTATTACAGTGGTCGAGGCTTAAAAGTTAAAAAACGCATGCGATATCTTTATTTTCGGATGAATATAATTTTTAAACATTTTATCTCGAGAAATGTTACAGAAATTTTGTAAAAAAACAAAAAATAAATAAATAAAGAAACACTTCAAAGGAATGTTTCCATGACAAGCGACCCTTGTAAAGCATTAGTGAACCATCTACAGTTTTTTCTATAGTGTTCGGTAACATCATACATTTTCCACAACTTAGCACAAGGATGGGTTGATCAAAATTGTCATTATTGACAAAATGGTGGTTTCTCATCGCAAGTAAAAACGAGCGCGTTTAATAAATTCTATTTTCAACCAATACCAATGATAATCTGGCTTTTTTACTAGATTTGGCAAAAATAAAAGCACCAAAAATAATATCATTTCGTCAATATTTGTTGTAATCCAGGATTTGTGCTTCCCTGGATAAGTAGAGGGATGTTAAGAAGCATACAAACTCATAAATACACAGGGCAAGCAACAGAAAAGAAATTCCAGAACCTTCTAGTGTCATTTGGAAGCGAAAATAAGCATCACATGATGTTTCTTTTAACCTACTCGGGGAAAGAGCGGTATCAGTATTGAAATAAGAGGAAAAATTCTTCGCCCGCTATTTTCACTTGACCCGTAATCAGGGACAAAATTGATACCCATCTCAAATCGCGGGAGCAGTACGCGGAGGGCTTAGGGCCTCAGGACGGATATGTGCATCTTTCTGAAATACAATTATTTTCTATGCGCTGCTATTAGTAAAACCATTCCGAAAGCTTCTGAATGGAATAAAATGACCTTGACAGTATTTGCAAAGAATATACTTATTTCAGAGAAAAGTTTTCTTATTTGTGCCTTTTCTTTTCTCCCGAAAACAACGAATATTCATACCTATGTAAAAAACTGTGGCACTAAGGAGACAAAAGCGTCACATTTAACCAGCATTTAAGTTGTTAATTGTTATTTTTTTAAAATTATGGTTGTTTTCTCTTAAATATTATTTTTGAAATATTTAGTTGCTTTCATCACTGAATGTTGTGTTCAAATATCATCCCTTTTTAATAAAATCAAGCAAAAATGAACACGTGATCAAAAGTTTTTAAAAATCTATTTAAAAAATGTGTCAAAAAATCTACATTCCGAAAATCTTTTGTATACTCAAACATAGTCACTTTTTAAAAAAGCAGTGTCATTGAGTGTATAATATTTTATGTTAAATTCAGTAACTTTCCATTTTAAATTAACTATTGATAAGTCACTTCAGTATCGTGAAGAATGCCTAAGGGAGTAATTGTAAAATGGTTCTGCCCCATTCATTTTATTTTTCCTATTCCTTAAAATACAAATGCAGTTTGTTACAAAATAATAACACTCAAAACTGACTTCTTTCGAAATAAATATTATATTAATACAAATTATAAAGTCTAGTAAAATATAATAATTTTAAAGTTTTGATTTACCCTTGAAAAAAATAGACTGAGTGTCTTTTGTATGCCCAATTATTTTATAATATCATTGTTGTACATAGATATGTGTACCTTTTTTTCACAATAATGCACACGCGTGATGCATATTTTCGGGCTTTTGTTTCGAGGAATGAACAATAGAAATGAAAAGTTTCAAAGTGAAATAGGTAATTGTGAATAGGGGATTGTGACTATATACTAGATACTACGATTATTGTGAGCCTGAAAATAAAAATAATAGGTTAATATGTAATTGGAGCCCATATGCGTAATATGGACATTGACTGAATTTAATAAATTATTACATTGTCATTTTCAAATGTGCGTTGTGTTTTTTTAAAATTATTAAATTAATCATGAGAATTCTGAAATTTCTGTTTCAGAATATTGCAAGTACATTTAAATTACATATATTTCAGTTTATTCTTCTTCAAAGAAATGTAAAAAGGTGGTATGCACAGTTATCCTCCTATGTGCAAACCGGTGAAAAATTCTTGTTACTTAAAAATGGGATATTGAGAACTCTAAAGTATAAAATTGCAAACACGAAATTAGTACGAGAGTTATGGATTTCAGTTCTAATGTTTCAACCGACTTTAGTCTGTGAAACACAAATAGAGCATTTTATTGATTCTAAACTTAATTAGGAGAAATAAAATAATTCAATTAACTAAGAATGGTTTCTTTGCGACAATTTATTTTTAAAAGTTGAAATAAGAATACTTTTCTTTGTTGTTTTTTAAATGAACGTTTTAACAAATTGATCCACTTGAAACAAAAACAGATTTATTCAAATTCTATTAGGAGAAGTAATTAACTGTACTTAATGATAACATAAAAATAATAGATTAATAATAAGTAACTTTAGCATGCGAATTAGGCTCACAAAATAATTGAAAAACAAATCAACAAATGAACTCAAACAATTATTATAAAAAGAATGTTCATTTATACTTACATTCTGTAAAAAGTAATACATAACGTCACTGTACCAGGAAAAAGTAACTTTAAAATATATTCTTTATTTATGAATTTAAGCACAGAAAAAATTGTATTATGAAAGAAATATTCTATAACATTAGACGTTAAAAGACAATTTGTGAACTATATTTAAATTTTCCATATAAATTTACAGAAAAATGACATATCTCAATTATTTCTTGTACTTTTAACAGTTCCAATGTGTATTTAAAAATACATACATACTTTGAAATTATATTACATTATTATATCTTAAGAATACTCTTTATATTTCTAAATAAGCAAGCAATAAATAGTAATATATACAAAATATGGATAAAATATATCCATAAAACATAATTTTGATCCTATTGATTGAAAACTGTAAATGACTTTGGTTGACTAAACCTAATTTTAAAAACATTCTAATGTCCTCATAACTTACAGTAATTGAATAAAATACTCGTAGTACAGATATCTTTAAGGTAACCGATTACGTTTCAAACCATGATTTTGAAATGCGTGTAAATAGATAAATTTTTTCAAGATGATTACTACAGTAAAAAATTTACTAAATACAATTTTGGCCAAAAATAAAGAATAAATGATATATTTTCAAAACCTCCTTTTAAGGAAAATGCTTCTATAATAATAATATTTTGCATATATATAGCTAATATTTCTTAACAGAGCCTGAACTACGACTTTTGAAAAACTCCCATTTTAACATATATATATTTTTTTAGAGTTAAATCAATTAAAGTACTAACCGTTGTTTTTTCTATTAAAATTTATATATTCTGATGTATTAAAATACTAATAAATCCACTTCTAATTAATATATTTCAAAAATCCTTGTTCAGGTTCTGTAGAAATGTCTTATAGGCAAAATATTCTTAATATAGAGCCATTTTCCATAAAAAGGAGATTGTTTTGAAAATATATTATTCTTTCTTCCAAAATGAAGAAAAATAACGTATGGAAATGACAAAGAATTGCATTTTTATTTTTTATGGTAGTAATACTATTAAGACAATTTTATATATGTATTTTAATTCAGGTGAGACACTAAGTATGAAAAAAAATCATTCAAAGGCTTTTTCAAATCTACATTCCGAATATAATCGGATACCTTAAAAACAAGATACGTCATAAATTCTGTATGCTTCTTTTGAAGTGAAATATGAAAATCATTTTTCTCAAAGAGTATTCCTAAGAAAATGAGTTTTTTATAAATGTTTGAAAAATAAATAAATAATTTACACAAAACAATTATGTATTCCAATGAATAAAATAAATATGAAGAGGGTGGCACTTTGCAATAGCTTTTTCTGCATTTCCTAAATTTTAATATAAATGACGTAGATTGGTTATTTTTTTTAAAAAAAAGGAATCCGAACTTATCTACATATCCTAATAATGCTGTTATCTAGGAAATCTACATTCTTAACTTGGGGAAATTCTACGTAGCTGAAGATTACTGGGTATAAAAACAAAGTTAAGGCAACTGAGTCTGTAAAAGGATTTGCGTAAAGTTCATGATCACAAACGCTGTGTAATCCCAAAATCCGCTGCAGGATGTGTAATGGATTGAGAGACTGTTTAATCCTCCCGCTCCAGGACTCAACACGGAAAAAGACGATTGATTTCCAGAAAGTTGAAGGAATTATAGCTGAACCTCTGTTGGACTTTTTCATTATGATTCTTCAAAATGTATTTCATTTTTACTCAATATCGTTCAGTATAATATACCTATAATCTCTGCTTGCTTGGAGTTCTAACGAGCTCTAATTTATTTTAATAGAATTTTCTAAGTGTATCATTATATTTCATTTTACATAAACACTACTCATAAAATATGTTAGTTTCATTAATTTTAAGTATTGAGGTATTAATTACAAAATTATTCAAAGTATTGCTTAAAAACAGCTTATACGAACATGTAATATTTATATATACACTCAAGAGCCAAAACATTATGACCACCTATCAATAAGGAGTAAGTTGGTCAACCTTTGGCGCGCAACACAGCTTCAACCCGCCTTGGCATGGATGCCACAAGGACTTCGTAAATGGCCGGGGACAGATTGTACCAGATGTTAAGCAACGGTCACGCAAATCCGAGATATTGTGAATTGGTGGTCTTTGAACTGTGAGCTGCTGTCCCATGACATTCCAAATGTGTTCTATCGGATTGAGATCCGGTGAGTTAGGCAGCTAAGATATTAACTGCAAATCAGCATCATGTTCCTGGAACCACTCCAAACAATTTTAGCCTTGTGACAGGGGCGTTGTCCTGTTGGAACATTTCATTTCCAGCGGGAAAAACAGAGGCCATATAAGGGCGCAACTGGTCCGCAACGATATTCAGATACCCTGTAGAATTCATGGTCGGCTCTACCACAACCACGGGTCCCAGAGACCCCGAAGTGAACGTCTCCCAAAGCATAATACCGCCACAGCCAGCCTGTGTATGACCTACTGTGCATTTAATGAGGAACTAATCGCTTGGAAGACGGCGTATCCTGTCACGGCTATCGGCGTGATGAAGACAAACCGTGATTCATCTGACCAGGCAACTCTCTCCCACTGATCCATGGACCAGTTGCGATGTTCCCGGACCCAGTGCAGGTGCAGTTGGCGCTGACGCTTGGTCAGCAAAGGCGCACGAGTGGACGCTTGCTGCTTAGCCCCATATCAAACAGTGTCCATGAACAGTGTGCTCCAATTCTATTCTATTTGGCCCTGCATTGTATTGGGCTGTCAACTGAGCCACTGTCTGGCTCTGGTTTTGCTTCACCATGCGAGACAGTCTCCGACGACCTTTTTCTTTGATAGCGTGTGGACGTTCAACACCATGTCGTCTACTGCTGGATTCACCGTCATTCATCTACTTTGCGTAAGTACTTACTACCGTAGATCGCGAACAACCCACGAGTCGTGCAGTTTCGGAAATACTTGTTCCGAGGCTTCGAGCCATTACAAACTGCCCTCTATCAAAGTCGCTTAGACCGCAGCCTTTCCCATCACACGCAGAAGTAAGTGAAAGAACGATTCTTCAGACTCTCCAGCAGCAGTTAAATACCACTTCCACCTGATCACGTGCCTTCCACGTCATCCAGGTGAGTTAATTGCAAAATGTAGGGGTGGTCATAATGTTTTGGCTCTTGAGTGTACATATAGTACTACTGTGGCTAATACTTTTAACTATCATGACTAGTTATCTTAGGTTTGTAACTATTTTGTGTGTGTATATTTTTGAATTATATATATATATATATATATTATATATATTTATATATATTATATATATATATAATATATAATATATAAATATATGTTACAAGTTTTCATTATGCGCTATATATTATATATATATCAGTATATAGTTTAGATTTTGAAGATCTTTTGATCTCGATTAATATTGATATGATTAAAATACTTGTAAAATTACATAAAGATAATTTTTTTTAAAATGTCAAATATGTAGATTTGTTTTTTCTACTTAGGTTAGTTCTAAAAGAGAACTATGTTTATCATAATGGTAATTACTTATCTACAGATTAAAGGTTTGCCATAAGGTGGCTGTGCTAGCAACTGTCTTGCCAATTTATATTTACATTATTTTGAAAATAGTTTCACAGACAACTTAGAATATTACTTTTTTCGCTATATAGATAATATTATCATTTTTGGCAAGCAAGACAACTATAAACCTAACATTAATTTTTATCCACAATATTTTGATTTAATTCAGACAAGTAGTAACAATTATGAAGAAAATTTTCTTGATATAGAAATTAAATTAAAAGATAATAAAATAGTTACTAATATTTATGATAAACAAGAAGAATTTAATTTCAATATTATAAAAGTACCGCATTGGGAGAGTAATGTGTATGTTTCTATATACAGAAATATTGTTATTAATTACACTCAACGCAAAAATTTCTAGTTTCAAATAAATCAGAAAAAATAAAAAACTATAAATATTTTAATAAATACTGTTTAATTCCAAAATACCCAATTAATTTTATTAAATTTTAAACTGCAATTTTTAATTTTGAGCACAATTAGATATAATTAAAATGCCCTTGATTTATACAAGTAAATAATACCCTCTTTACTCTCAAGAACATTGTTTTTTTCCTTGTTTCTTGTAAAAAATTTCTACGATGTTTTATATTTGGTGTTGAATGAAGTTTTGCATCTTTAATTCAATTAACGTCAAGATGTTTGTATGTTTTTAAAGTTAAATAACCAGGATTTATATTTATTTTTTCAAATGTCAACACAACTCTTCTAATCATCATTAAATTTTATAACAGCATCCAATGCATCAGATTTTAAAGTTTGAGGCACACGAAAACTCTTTCGGACTCTCTGCCATATAAGCCATTAAAACACTCATTTGAGTTTTGAGTTTTGCCATGCATGCATTTAGTAAGTAGTTCTTTGGTTCATAATTCTAAACATGTAGGCTTAATCATGATTAATACTTCATTAGATAAACCTTTATATTTTTCTTTTGGCTTTTTGGCCACAAGATAGTGCTCGCTGGTAGTAGCACCAACTTTCTTTACCGATGGGACACTATCCATGTATGGGTTTCTTGACACTTGATGAGCAATGAAACAGGGCTGCAATAATATTTTGTTGAAGACAGGAGAGAATTCCAACATGACTACGCACAGCAATCCCATAATAGTTTTGCAATCGGTCAAAAAAAGAGTCGGCGAGTTTGCCTTTATGGGACAGATTTTTTTTTTCGACTTTAGTTTGCGTTATCTCGCTCCTACTCTCTTTTGAACATCGCCAATGCATTCATATTTTGTGATGCTAACTTTCCCATAAGTATCTTTGACGCTGATAAAGCCCTTAGAATCCCGTCACCATAATATTGTACATATCTAAGGCCTCGCTTCACAATAGAACGTTGGAAGATTCTAGTTGCACAACAGCTTTCATTTTTAACGCAGAACCTTGAAAATTGCTATGGCATACTTGATCTGCGGCAAAAGTTTCCGATTCAATGATTTTAGGCATTTTAGAAATCTTTCTGAAGGTGGGACAATATGACGACATTATTTCAATGTCCACTACTTTACCAGTGTCAACTGACAAAGCTGCGACACACCCATTCATGGAAGTGTAACCCCTATGCTACCATGTTCCATGCTCTCATGATTAGTGTACGCAGTTTTACTAAGCCTGGGTAAATTTAACGTACCACATAATTTAAACCCAGCAGAAAAACCTTTACCAATTGGTCTTATACCATAAACAAATCTTATATTTACTTCAGGACAGTTTAAAGTTTTCTCTGAACTAGAAAATCTTGAGTAAAAGTCATAATGTTTACACCTTATAACAAAAATTGAGCACAGACTATATCTTGAATCCTCAGAAACAGTAAACCTTCTTGGAAACATCTTGGGCAACAATGTTGTAAAAAAACTTTTAAGAGGACTTCAATATCTATAATTCTGTTTCCAGTCAGTGTTTTATGCTCATACTCTGACATTTCTTCATCAAAAATAGCAGGCATTTTGATCTATGAAGAACTGGCGTTGGTGGATGTTGAGCTGCAATTTTCAGAATGTTTATTAGTAGATCTATTACCACGAAATTGACGTTTTCTCTTTGCACTAACTCGACGTTTAGCATTACCCATTTTAAATAAAACAAATTAAAATTTTCAGGAATAATACAAAATGATTCAACAGAAACTTAAAAAGAGCTGCTCAATCGTAAGCAAATGTAAACACACAATAACACACTCTCTTTCCTGCCAGATTCTGGATAAATATATCAGTAAAAA
>BMAO01032440.1:0-65001 GCA_019973975.1 Trichonephila clavata | reverse complement strand
CAGGGCAAAATGGATGGTGACCACCTCAGGTACTGTCCTATTATTTTTAAGTTTTTTGTAGACAACTCTGGTAAATTTTAATTCTTTTTATGCTTCGTCATCATTTTATTGTGCTGCTCGTAGACTAATGGCAGAGATGCCGAAGATTAGGAAGAAAAAAAATTTAAATATTTTACAGTACGCACACTGATGTTAGAAACGAGTAACTCGAATGGGCTGAAAATCAATAGATGTGAGTCACATCGGCTGAAAAAAAATATTTAATCTCCATAAAATACAAATGATAGATAAAAAAAATTCGGTAAATTAAGAATTTTTTTTTTTTGTTAAAAATTTTCTCGTGTTCTTTAAAATGTAACAGAATGATTTTTAACAAGTACAACTTCAAAAAAATACAGCTCTTTTCAATTTCCATTTAATCAAATTCACATAAACCCAAAGAAAATATTATTTACAGCACTGAAAAAAATATAAAAATTAACATTCAAAATTTGATGCTGTCTTTTTTATCTTACGCAATGAGTGTTGTTTGTTTTGAATTTTTTTCTTTTTACATCATTGCATTTACTTTCAGAGGAGAGTCATTCCTTCTTTCCAAAGCAACCATAACTTCTTTGGGTTCTAATAATCCAGCAAAAGTTATGAATTCTAAAGGCACCTGAAAAAAAGGAAGCTACTTGAATACGAATTAAAATTTAAAGTCCCGTTCTAACAATAAAAAGTGTTACTGAGTAAAATCTAGGCATTGATGGGTATAAGTAAATACCTTTGTATCGGGGCATCTTTTGATTTTGAAGTTGGCAATAACGTACGTGAGACAAACTTTGATACCCATGAGCCCAAATCTTATTCCGATACAATTCCTGGGTCCGGCTCCAAACGGAATGTAAGCGTACGGATCCCTTTCAGCTCGTTTCTCTGGTGTAAATCTGTATCAACAAAAGTACAAATTATACGATTTTTTTTTTCTAGGAAACATTGCTGTATTTTGTTGGAAAATGAATAATTGTGAATATGAAGCAACACATTTATGATACATAAAATATCTGTTGAATCTAATTAACCCGGGAGAAGGCGCGAACTCGATACTAACGTTAATGATTGCGCGGGGTGACTGAGTCACCACAATCCTTTTTTTTTATATTGTTCTTTTTATGGTACACGCCAAAAATCATTATTCCATTGAATAATTGAACTAAGAAAAAATATATTTATCTACTTTTAAAGACTTTTCTTGGTATTGATGGAGTCATAAGGGGCATGAGAGTTTTTGGTACCACATATATTTCCATATATATATGTATATTATATATAGAGAGATAGTCAAGATTTTTTTTTCTCTACAAGAGAGAGATGAATAAACATGATCAAAGCTGAAAATAATTGAAATTGCAAGATAACCAGACAATAGATTTTTAAAGGATATATGAAAAATTAAAATAATAGAATTAAATATAAAAAATTATAAAAGTATGGAGGCTAGAGTATTATAAACATTGCTGGCTTTTAGGACAGCTTATATGTAAAATAATTTACATAAAAGTGTGGGGTTGGAACATGTTTTGTGATCAGTCTACCTTCCCCCTTTCTGTTAATAATACTGAGCAAAAACCTATTGAAAATAATGGATAGGAAATCTAAATCCATTCTGAGAAAAAGGTAACTTACCTAAAAATTGCACTCAAAAATGCAGAGCCCGCGCTAAATCTGAGTACAATAAACAAGTTATTACCAGATTCTGGACCCAAATACAAATGCAAAGCATAGGAATGGCTGAAAAATAGCACTTAGCAAAAGTATGAAAAGAATAGAAATAATAAATTAAGAATTGTGTAAACATACTACTATTATCTTAGGGACACTAAGATTATGTATAGTTTTAAAAAATAAAAAATTAAATTGAAAAAAAAACAAAGAGAACAAGTAATTTTATCTAAAATTAGAATTTGGAGGTAGCTATAACTATCTAGAAAAAATGATAAATTTATAATAATAACCTATTAATAAACCATAGAAATTTAATCCTTATTATTTAGAATTACTTTATTCAAATATCTATTACTAAAGTTAATTGGGTATTTTTGAATTAAGCAGTGTTTTGTAAAATGTTTATAGTTTTTTATTTTTTCTGATTTATTTGAAACTATAAATTTATTGCGTTGTATGTAATAAATAACAATATTTCTGAATATAGAAACATGTACATTACTCTCCCAATGTGGTACTTTTATAATATTGAATTTAAAGAGGGGATCGGCTTTATTCGGGTCCGCTAATCTCGGAAATAAAGTAATTACGGGAAAATGTTGTTGTTTTTTTTTTTTTACCTTTTTTGTGAATCACGCTCAAGCGAAATGAACCTTTAAATACTTAAGTACTTAAGGTGTGTTTAGAATGAAACTTTTATTCTGAAAGAAGAAAAAAGTCACAAAAATCCTACAAAGTTAATATCAGAATCCGAATTTCCGAATAGTTTATAAAATTCTTATTTAATCTTTGGGATGTCATTCAACGAGTTTTGACTCAACAGCATTAAATACTGTTCGACGATCCCATGCCGTACACAATTTTCCCACCCACTCATTTAAAAAAAAATGTTTCAGGAAAAATCAATAGAGAAGGTGGCGAGATAATAAAGGAATGAAAGAAATGTATTAGTTTCTATAGGGATTCCAGAAATAAAACTATTGGCATTATTATTTTACTTTACTGCAATTCGATAGGAAAATATTCCACCATTTTTACTCGTTTCGCAACATTTACACACTCATGATGACACGTTGAAAGTTACAGAAATTTCTTTTTTTCATTTCG
Source organism: Trichonephila clavata (assembly GCA_019973975.1). Classification (NCBI taxonomy): domain Eukaryota; kingdom Metazoa; phylum Arthropoda; class Arachnida; order Araneae; family Nephilidae; genus Trichonephila; species Trichonephila clavata. Next base: position 62,187 of record BMAO01032440.1, on the reverse strand, counting down.
GCTAATATACAAATTTTGAATTTTGGGTAAATTTTTGAAGGAAAAACGCACTCTCAGCTAAGACACGAATCGGCTGAAATTCGGAAATATACGGTATTTTTCAGTAAACAAGTAAAAAGGCTGCAATACCTTTCAGGAAATAATTCCTGTTAACATTTATACATTATTATGTATTATCAAAAACACAATAAATGGTTTTTTATTGATTTATTTTTAATTCCTATCTTCTATGAATTATAGTTGTTCTAAATTGGTATTCTACCGAGCAATTACGCACATATATGTTTTTTGAAGGGTGAGGGGGTCAATTTTTGATTTTATTTTAGATATCCTCTTTGTATATATAAAATTTGTTAAATAAATGAAGATAGTTTCAATGATAAAATAACTAATGAAAATTTATAAACTAAAATTTATTGTTCTTTGGTAAAATTCTGCATCTCACGCTCAGAATTTTAAGACGATAGCAAGTCAACAATTTTGGAATATATACTTTTTAAAGTATCACGCTAAACAAACATGCATGACTTTTGATAACACACATGAGACACATGCATTTCAATGCCATGGTACATGTATTATGACAGGTGAAAATAGAATTATTTCTGGAAACATTACCATTAATATTTCCTATTTTAAAGAAATTACGCATTATTTTTTACCTGTCTGGATCAAACTTTTCCGGTTCCGGAAATACTTCGGGATCTCTGTGTATAACGTAAATAGGAATAGTCACAAGCATTCCTTCCGGTATAGTAATTCCAGTTTCTCTCAACTTATAATCAGCAGCTGCTGATCTTTCCAATCTAAAACATGATTAAAAAAAAAGCGATGCTTATTTGTTAATTGTGGATGAACGATCGATTGAATTCTAGTTTAATAAGAAAATTAATATAATTGTAATAATCATACTTCTTACTAGCTATTGCTTTATTGCTAAAAGATCAACAATATCGTAAAATCCGGTGTATAACGAGCACTTTGAGCCCAAAAATTTAAGATCGAAATTTGCGAATGTGCGTTATATGAAAATAAAAGCTTCGAAAATAAAGAAAAGAGGAGAATAAGAAAAATTAAACCAATATAGAATTGAATACTGTTTAGTTAAAAGAAATGACGTACCTAATGAACTTAAAGGGTTTTTCTACAAGTATTCTATATTTTTTTTGAAAAGTCAGGAATAATACTTCGAGTACATGACTTCAAAACATAAGAGCATTGCACATGTATATTTCAGGTTTCTTCATTAAAAAGGGGGTGCGCGTTATACCACGAATATACCTAAAAATTAAAAATCGCAGCTTGAAAGTATGGATTCGCGTTAAGCTGGATTTTACAGTCACCCTAACATTATGGTCACAATTTAATTTAAATTAAACACAACGTGTGTACCAGGTGTTGGCAACCTATGACACGCGTGCCACATGTGGCACGTGGAGCAATTCTCAATGGCATTCTACAAAGTTATGAGATAAAGTTTGTATTGAAAATGTTATTTTTTTTATTTAATTATATTGCAGGAAAGCATATATTTCATGTGGTTTGTTAATTTTAATAAATATTTTTAAAGATACGTACTATATGTACAACATTAATTTTTTTATTTATGTCGAAGAATAGCTATATTTCATGAGTTCATTTCTTATTTAATAAATATCTTTATAAGTGATGCCAAATTAATATGTAACAAAAATTTGTATTTTTGCCTTCTATTCCTAAATCTTGCATGCTTTGGCAAGGGAATCGAGTTGTTTCAAATATTTCCTACTGCGTGGCACCTGAGTTGTAACGGTAGATCCGATTGGACAGTTACAAGGAGGTCGATCTCTGATATATACACTACTATTTGAACATTATTATTTCTATTTATACATTTCATAATCAATGATTCGTCATTGTATATATTTTTCTCACAAAAACCATGTCACTTTCTGTAACACCATCCCTTTCTATTTTAACATGCGTGCAATGATTATTAGTGACATAACATTGTTTTAAATTCGCTTATGTTCTTAGGCATGCTCTTCAAAATATTTTCCAACTTATATCTGCAATGAAAATAAAACAGATTGAAGTGTACATCTTTTATTTTAAGAGAAAAATATAGCAATACATCAAAAACAAAGTTACATAAAAATAAAATGTTTAAGTCCTTTCCTACTAAGGTCAACAAAAAAAATTTATTTAGTTAATTAAATTTAAATTATGAATTAATGTTTAAAAAACTGTACTAACATCAAGTGTCATCCTCTTCCAGTTTAAAAAATGTATTTGAAGCCAAGAAAAAATTCGTTAGAAAAACTTATTAATGGCATCTATTGCAGCTAACTCTAACTTCGTCAGAAATAACGAAGAATAAATTTAAAATCAAAAAATAAAACTTAACTAATGAATTAATATTAACTAATGAATTAATTTTCTCATTAAGTGTCATCCACTGTAAGTTTTAAAAAAATGTATTTGAACTACAATGGATGAATCAAAAGTATTATTAACGATTTAAAATTCGAACGATATATATATATATATATATATATATATATATATAAACAATAGACTCTCGATAATTCGAAGTTGGATGGGCTAATGAAAAACTACGAAGTATCAGAAGGGTAGAAAAAACTCCCAAAATACAAGAAGAGAAATTTTTTTCAAACAAATTTAAATTTGAAACTATGTAATAAAACTACAATTGTACATACGTATAAAATTATTTTGAAGTACACTCATGTCCATAAATTAAGAATAATTCAGAATCACACAGAAATTGAACTCTAAAATAAAAATTTCACCTGTAGAATTATCACACACATCTTGAAGAAGAATATGCAAATTGCAGGAAACCACCAGATGGCGTGGATAGTACGTCACAATGACGAGAGTGTAAGAGAGGGGTATATAAGGAATGGTGGCAAAGAAGTAAAATCGTTCACAAGCGCTTTAAAGGCCTTTCAGTGCAATAACCGCATAGTTATGGCACGAAGGAAGCATTTGGATGATTTTTTACGTGGTAGAATTATCGGAAGACTGGAATGTGGACGTACCCAGCTGGAAGTATCCGAGAACTTGGAATCGCCCAGACTGTCATCTCTAGGCTTTGGCAACGATTCCAAGGTGATGGTAATGTGAGTAGATGCTACAGCACAGGTCGCCCCCGAGTTAAAACGCCGAATGAGGACCGGTATTTGGCAGTTACTGCCAAAAGAAACAGACGGAGCACAGTATCACACCTATCTCGTCAGCTCTCTTCAGCTACCGGTACGACAGTTTCAAGGCAGTCCGCGTACAGACGCTTAGGGCACATTGGTCTATATGCTCGTAGGCCTGTCAGATGTGTTCCCCTTACCGCAACTCACTGTCGCCTGCGATTAACCTGGAGTAGAGAGCATGCATTGTGGACACCGCAACAGTGGTCTTGTGTGATGTTTTCCGACGTGTCCAGGTTTAGTTTGCAGTCTGATTCTCGCCGGACTTTCATATGGAGAGCGCCAGGTACCCGTTACCACCAAGAGAACACCATTAAACGACACCGTTACGGTGGTGCAGGATGGCTCGTTTGGGGAGGAATTATTCTTGGTTCCAGAGTTGACCTGCATGTTCAGAGTGTAACGATGACAGGCCTAATCTATTGGGATGTCATTCTGGAACAACATGTACGTTTGTTTCGGGGTGCCATGGGAGCTGAATTTCTGTTTATGGATGACAACGCCCGTCCTCACCGTGCAAACATTGTAGACGAATGCCTTCAATCGGAGGATATCACCCGTATGGATTGGCCAGCATACTCACCGGACTTGAATCCAATAGAACATGTGTGGGTATGCTTGACCGACGAATTGCAGCCCGTCAACCCCTCCCACCTGTCTACCGAACTTCGGAGGGCATTGCTTGATGAGTGGTGTAATATTCCCAAGATCAGATTGATAATTTGATACTCAGCATGCGTAGGCGTTGTAAGGCCCGTATTGCATCGTCCGGGAGACATACTCCGTATTAACCATCATACTAACCATGTTACACTGTTTTTTGTAAATAGGTTCTGTTTTTAAAATTTGCTCCAGGGAGTATAAAATCGCAATTTTTATTAATTATGTCAAACATATAGCATCTTTTTTGCTCTTTAGCTTTTGTTTAATAAATAGACTTTACAAATAATTCAAATTTGTTTTGCTTCTGTCTCTTTCTTTGCCTGAACTTCATTATCCTTAATTTATGGACATGAGTGTAATTTTAGCGCGTTTTTCACATGTTGTATTTTACAATAATGCAACTATGAACTTTTTACTAACCAAAGTAATACGGTACTAAAAAAAAAATTTTTTTAATTAAAAATTATTAAATTTAAATATGATTCGGCTCATCTAGGGCACAAATGCGACCAAATGCCGAAAACCCGAGGTCAATTGGTTGCTTATTGGCTGAGAAAAAGGTACGACAAAATACGGAACGAAGACGAAATTTGCGTCCTAATAGCGCTTTTGTTCCACCACGTGAAAAACGCGCTAAAAATCTTTTCATTTGTAAGAAAAAATGAATATCATGCAAATCTCATATGTTTTAAAAATTGTCAAAAGTTTTGCATAATGTAATAAAAGATACGATAAATTTTTAACAGCATTTATATTTTGTTTAAACTACTATATATTACAAAAGTTTATCAACAATTTTTTAAACAGTAAATCACATTGAGGGCCTCCGGACACAGCATGAAACCTTTTTACAGCCTGGGAAAGAGGTGTTGCATCAAACTTTGTCCATGGTATAAACTGAACTGCAAATCCATTAAAGATTATCATATCCTTGTTAATTAAAACTATTTAGTCAGTGATTAAAACATTACGCCATCAGACGAACACAAAAGACAACTATACAAATGCACAAAAACATAAATCACAATTTTCAAAATCCATCATATCGCCAGTCCACCGCCGCCATGTCTTTCTTCTAAAAATGAAATATCCCGCTCTCTTAGAACGCTAGGATGCTTGCATAGCAACACACCACCCAACGAAGGTTCTCTCTACTAACGCTCGCTGTAATAGTTTTAAGATTTTGATGATAACATTTTTGATATCATATTCAATCACTTAGAATAGAAAAAGTAAATATTTTACTAAATTGTTTACTTTACCTCACTGTTGGTGGAAATAAACGCAAAGTTTCAGATACTACGTTATCCAGGTATTTCATATTTTGTATTGCATCATATGTCAGTTTTCCCTTCAATAAAAAAAATAGAGTTATTCGAGGAAAAAATGATACTCTATTAGAGAAAACAAAGATGCTTAAATAACACTTCAAAAAACTTTTTCAACTTTCAAAATACATAATAATTATATAAGGACAAAAGGAATTCAAGTTATTTCGTTGTTTATTGTCGAACACAATTTCGACAAATCAAAAGGCGTCGCCAAATACGGTGATAAGTAGCCAATAGGGTAAAACATCTTCACACATGTTGAAACACAATAATAATAAGAGGATAATGATTGGAAACATATTCCGCGCGCGCGATTTGAGAAGATTGGTTGATGATACAATACATAAGTACCTAAATTAATTTTTGTACTTTTTTAAATAAAGACATAAAGTAAATATTTTTTTCCTTTTTAGCAGTTTTAAAAGCAAGACAAGATTTCAAGAGAGATTGACAAGCTATTTATTTTTATTTAAGGTACACCTTTAAAACATCATTTTCGCCGAAATTTTCGATTTTTGAATTTTGATTTTGTTTTAAAATTTGAACTTTTTTTCTTTAAAATGGTACTTAAGTTTTGTTTCTATCTAATTTAGAACTTAAGTTATGGGGATTTGAATTTTACTCGGTAGCAACTTTTTGAAACCGGAAGTACAAGTCCACATTCCGGAAATTGAAAAAAATGTTTGTTTACATTTTTATTTTACAAAGTATCGCTTAAATATGCAATAGTAGAAAATTTATACACTTTAAAATATGAATTTGAGTTTTCAGAATCTTCAAAAATATAATTGGCAACAGGTTTTTACTAATATTTTTATCCAGAATCTGGCAGGAAAAGAGAGTGTGTTATTGTTTGTTTACATTTGCTTACGATTGCGCAGCACTTTCTAAGTTTCTGTTAAATCCTTTTTTATTGCTGAAAATTTTAATTTTTTTCATTTAAAATTGGAAACTTAAAGCGCAGAATTAGTGCTAAGAGAAAACGAAAATGTCGTGGTAATGGATCTACTAATAAAGATTCCAAAAGTTGTAGCTCAACATCCACCCCAACGCCAGTTCTTCAAAGATCAAAATGCCTACTGTTTTTGATGAGGAAATGGCAGAGTATGAGCATAAAACACTTACTGGAAACAGAATTATAGATATTGATGTCCTCTTAAATGTTTTTTACAACTTTGTTGCCCAAGATGTTTCGAAGAAGGCTTATTTCTTTTTGAGGATTCAAGATATGGTTTGTGTTCAAATTTTGTTATAAGGTGTAAACATTGTAACTTTTACTCAGGGTTTTCTAGTTCAAAGAAAACTTTAAACTGTCCTAAAGTAAATACAAGATTTGTTTATGGTATGAGACAAATTAGTAAAGGTTTTTCTGCTGGGTTTAAATTATGTGGTACGTAAAATTTATCCAGGCTCAGTAAAACTGCGTACATTAATCATGAGAACAAACTCATATCTGTGATTTCAAAAGTTAGTGAACTATCAATGCAAAAAGCAGCTTCTGAAATGTTAGTGCTACATCCTTCTAAAAATAAAATAGTTGAATGTGGTGTTTCGGTTGACGAAACATGGCAGCGTACGGGTTACACTTCCATGAATGGGTGTGTCGCAGCTTTGTCAGTTGACACTGGTAAAGTAGTGGACATTGAAATAATGTCGTCATATTGCCCCATCTGCAGAAAGATTTCTAAAATACCTAAAAGCATTGAATCGGAAACTTTTGCAGCAGATCACGTATGCCATAGCAATTTTCAAGGTTCTGCGTTAAAAATGGAAGCTGTTGGTGCAACTAGAATCTTCCAACGTACTATTGTGAAGCGATGCCTTAAATATGCACAATATTATGGTGACGGGGATTCTCTAAGAGCCTTATCAGTGTCAAAGATACTTATGGTAAAGATAGTGTCACAAAATATGAATGCATCGGTCATGTTCAAAAGAGAGTAGGTGCGAGATTGCGCAAACTAAAGTCGAAAAATAAAAATCTGTCTGGTAAAGGCAAACTCACCGACTCTTTTATTGACCGATTGCAAAACTATTATGAGATTACTGTTCGTAGCAATGTTGGAAACCTCTCCGGTCTTCAGAAAATGTTATTGTGGCCCTTTTTCATTGCTCATCAAGTGCCAAGAAACCCATGCATGGACAGTGTCCCATCGGAAAAGATAGTTGGTGCTTCTACCAGCGAGCACTATCTTGTGGCCAAAAGCCAAAAGAAAAATATAAAGGTTTATCTAATGAAACATTATTAAGCCTACATATTTAGAATTATGTACCAAAGAACTACTAACTAAATGTCTGCATGGCAAAATGCAAAACTCAAATGAGTGTTTTAATGGCATTATATGGCAGAGAGTACCGAAAGTAGTTTTCGTGTGCCTCAAAACTTTAAAATCTGGTGCATTGGATGCTGTTATACAATTTAATGATGGGTACAAGGGTTGTGTTGACATTTTAAAAAAACTTAATATAACTCCTGGTTATTTTACTTTAAAATCGTACAAACATCTTGACGTTAATAGAATTAACGATGCAGAACGTCATTCAACACCAAATGTAAAGCAGCGTAGAAAAATTTTAAAAGCAACTAGGGGGAAAAAATCAATGTTTTAGAGAGTAAAGAGGGTGTTATTTATAAATCAGGGGCATTTTAAGTATATCTGATTGTGTTTAATATTAAAAATTGCAGTTTAAAGTTTATTTCTGATTTATTTCAAAATGCATTTTTTAATGTATTGGCATCTGACAACGTAAATATCAGAAAAAGTTGTGAACCAAATTAGTTTAAATTTAAAAGTACATTTATTTTATAGATTTAAAGAACCCCTACCATTTCCATGATTATAGAGAGTTGATATGTTTTTAGTAACTAAGGTGTATATCATGTCTCGTAATAATTTTTTATTGATTTTTCAATGTTCTTTTACTCGAACCTTGATAAAAATTGTAATAATTTGATTGTCATTAGGAAAATAGTACCAGCCCTAAAAAATTTTATGATGATCAACATCAAATTTACAGAAAAGTGATATTTTTGTTTTTTCATTTGAGTTATGTGCGTTATTCTAACAATGAATTTAATTACAATTTTCACGATGTTTTTCTCTCTAAATTTTTTTTGTGCTATAAGTAAAATATGAAATGTATTTTTCATAGTTTTAAGTTATGTTTCATCAGTAAAAAATATTTTAATAGCAAATATTACAGTTTTTCAAAAAATTTTCTTCGAAGGTGTACAGATACCTTAAAAGCTTACTTTTCCAAGATAACATTAAACATTCAACATCCTAATTAAACCCTTTGATATTTTTCGCGCCAAACATTTTTGCCACAATGGCGTCAAAGAAATCCCGCGTTTTTCAAAATTGGCCAACTTGTGCTAAATCTTAAGCATGTAGCTTTCATGAAAAGGTCATATAACATGACTCTAAAATCCAAAAATAATTAGTGGCAAATTTTGGCCAAATCAGAAGGTTCAACTAGGATCTAGCCTTCAACATATTGTTCTATGCAAAATTTTACAAAAAAAAAATAAATTCTAAATAACAAGGGTTATATTATTTTTAAAAAAACATTTTAATCAAATAAAACTTTGAAGAAGAGAAATTTTTCTTTAGTATAATATTCTTTTAAAATTAGGTTCTTAAATAGCAAAAGCAAGCGCTAATTGTAACAAAAACAGTATGATTAGTGGATGAGCTGACCAATTTATTGAAAAGCCTTCTTGAGGGTTTATAAAAAGCTTGATCTTACATTCGTCTCTTTGAATGTCTTAATGATTTCACCGTAAAGCTTTTCTTGAATATCCGGATGCAAGGCCAACATGTAGGTCACGAAGGATAAATTGGACGCCGTGGAGTCATAGCCGGCGAGGAAGAACATGACACACTGTGCCACCAGTTCCTCCTTTGAGAGATCTGAAACAGAACACTTATAGGGAATGATGAAATATAAGAATTATTTCCTTGAAAATCATGTAAATATTTCAGTCTACATAATTAAAACTAAAACTAAGTTTTAGATTTTTGTAAAAATATCATCCATGCCGAATTTCGTTTTCCAAATAACGATTTTTGATTAAAAGCTATCATGTTATCATTTGTGCTTATGAATTCAATATACCGTAAAATTACAACACAAAAATCAGACCTAGCGGACATTTACTACTTCAAGTTATAAAATTATCTATTAGTATTCAATTTGTGATATTACACGAGATTCAACTTCGAGGCTTCAGCAACAGTCACAGTAATCGGAAAAATCATAGATTAGTTGTTGTGTGTTTTATCCTAGGATACATATGAAAGACGTGAGATGGAAGAACAAACACATACAATACAAATAGAAGAATATAGACATTTATTACCCATTTATCCCAGCATATAACAGAAGGGGTGCGCTGCTTTCCATTCCAGGCGAAAGTCCGATTATTTTTTCCGACGATACATCCATGAATTTTTCTTGATTCGAACCCGAGCCGACTCTGTTACAAATCGAAAGGCCTTATCCTCTGTACTGGCTGGGCGGCCATAGATTAGCTGCTGAAGGGTTTAAAATTACTAACTTGAGATTACAGAAAGAGAGCATCTCATGAAGTAATGGGAATCTACACATTAAATGCAATGAATATGAAAACATATAGAATCGAAGCGTAGAAATTCCAAGTATAGGTGGCCAAAAATACCATCTGTATCCCTAGACTTGGTTTTAGTTGAAAGTTTCCCTCATTTTGTCACATTAGAAGTTTTTTTATTGACTCTAAAAATAAATTAATAATTCAAATTTATCTTCTTTTTCATATGTGATCGGCTATTAAGTCAAACAATCCTTTAAGGATAAATGCATTCTGACGTTTCTGAACATATGATGTCTAAAAACAACTCACACATGTAGGAAGTATCATTAGTTTCATCTCCATGGAATTGGATGTATTGTTGCTGTCGTGATGTCCATCTCATCGAAATGTCTTTTGTTAACCTGATTACTTTAGAAAATTATCCAAGAGGATATTCGTCCTTTATAAGTTAATTCCTTTTGTTATTTACGTATTAGCGTCACCGCAGTCAAATTGGCACCCCGTGAATCACCCCATTTTCTACCAAAATCTGAGTGATTGGTATTTTTTCATATAAAACACATTAGAATCTTTGTTGTTTTTATATCTAGATACGATTCGCGTGGGGCCAATTTTGCTGCGGTGACGCTAATACATCAGTGCCTTCCTTTTTTTCGACAATACATTTTGCCCATTGCCCGTAAATATATTGTATAAAATGTGTAAACGTTGATTTTTTTACAATAAAGACTGGACGTGAGGGGGGTGGTTGCTTCCCGAGGGATCAGATTGTATCTCTAAGCCATCTTCTGGTGAGCTTGTTTCCTCCATCATCATCACTTTCATTAAAACAAAAGAAATATTTTTTTCGGTACTTACGTACTATCACAACAATGCCAGCATTCAAAATAACTCACCAAGTTGACAATCCCGATTTCGCATAGATCATACATGCTGAAATGGCAACCATGTTCACCGTTTCATATAATGTCACCAATAAGGTTGCGGTAATATGTAAGTACTTTTTTTTTCTAATAAAATCAATTTTAGGATGCCCAATAACGCTGCTAAATTATTCGGGCACATACAAGTCCATAAACGTGTCAATACTTTTACGCAAAAGGAATTCTCTAATTCTTACATCACATTCTCTGCATACTTTGAATCTGAAATAAATTTGAAATGTGTGTGCATGTGTACTTCCCAAAACATAAATAACTTTCTAATAAATTTAAAATGTGTGCAATAAGAAAAAGTCGTTGAAATAATAAGCAAATTCCAAATTTGGTGGCAAGAACATTTAGCTTGATTTTTCAGTTACACTTAACTCCATTATGAACAATAATGGCTGCCACTTCTCACTATATGAAAGTAATATCGTTACTTCAGTATTATAACGCCGACCAAATTCTTCAAATTAAAAGACGTCGCCAAATACCGCGATATGTAGTCAATAGTGAAAAACCTTTCCACGCATGTTCGAAAACAACGATCATAATAATGACAGTATTTGGCAGCATTTTTGAATCGGTGACCTCTTTTTAATTGGCGAAATTGGTCGATGACATAATTTTTAAATACCGTAATACTTTTTGCCAACATTTAGAGAAATAGATCCCACTCAAGTGTCGTTTTTGACCCTCTATCCCAAACTGCCCATTGTATAATTCTAGTGAAAGTTGAATTTAAAAATATTATTCATCTGATTAAATGTTTAGTAAATTTAATTATTTTCTGTGCAATGTATGTTTATGCAAAATGTATACCTGTTTCATAATGTGAAATATATTGTTTGTGTGGGTAGAAATGGATGAATGCGTACACTATAGTTTAAAATATTCAGTAAGAACTAGGTTAATAAAATTATGCATTCGCTTTAACATACACGATCAAATTAAGCATGAAAATATTCTAAACTTACTTTTCTTAGAAACACCTCTGAACACTTGATGGTCGGGATTTACTTCTTCATAAACGGATGCCGCATCTGCATTTTCTTCCCTGTATAATTCCGATTTCGGATCTTGCGACATTTCTTTCGTAGTATCCATTAAAAGTTGCAGAAAATCGTTTCTGGTCTGAAAGAAAGAAAAAACCGTTCTTCATAATCAGAAGCATTAAACTTTTATTTAGCAGTATATCTTTCGAAGTATATAAAATACTTTTATATGTTAATTTCTTCCTTAATTTTTTACCTAGAACTGGTAATTATTTCAGTATATTATAATGGTACAAATTTCCCTGCATTCCATACTTGTTCTTTAAATTACAATATCGATTTACTGTTATAATTTCTGTTTTATAACATCACAAGTTTAGTTTCCTCTACACTGAGAGAGAAAGTATTAGCCTTGCTATCTTAATTGATGATTTTTTTCTTCTATAATGTATTTTAAATTTTCTGAATTGTATATTTTAAATAAATAATGCATTGGACTAACATAAGCTGATGAGTAGAATCACGTGAAAACCTTAATTGCAAAGCGAATAAAATGCTTAAAAGAAAGTAGAACAGGATTATAGAACATACAACCTTTTAATATAGAATCAGAGGCTCTTCTGTTGCATTTTTTGGCTCTAAGTTCGTTCTTGTGTGTGTGTGTGTGTGTGTGTGTGTGTGTGTGTGTGTGTGTGTGTGTGTGTGTGTGTGTGTGTGTGTGTGTGTTTTTTTTTTTGTGTGTGTGTGTGTGTGTGTGTGTGTGTGTGTGTGTGTGTATTACTATATAATATATATAAATCTATAACATACTACTGTCTGTTTTGATCCTGAAGATATTTTATTCTACACGAAGGACTTGTATGAATTGTATACACGTTGCTGTTTCTGAAATACATGTATTAAAGAAATCGACATTGAATAGCTTAAAACTAAGTTTATTTTTATTAAAAAATTTTTATTGGGTTAACATTTTGTGTGTTGGATAAAAAGTTATATGATTCAGGATAATTTTCCAGATAATTTTTCCAATTACCTCTATTATAAAAATCAAAAATGAGTAAAAATTTATTTTTTCGGGTAGGATGATTTAGTGATAAGAAAATAATAAATATATTGATTCTGAATGACATATATATGTGAATTTGAAGAGTTTCGGTCATATATGACTGCGCATTCCCTTAAGCATTAAAGAAAGTATATGGATGATTCGTAGGCATAGAGTCATAAGTTGATTAACTACTATACTATTCAAATTAATTGGGACAAATGGTAAAAAACGACTTTTTCTAAGACCCTAGCTTTTAATCATTATATACCTTAAGTAGACAAAAAATCTCTATATTAATACGAAGTATGTCCACTAGTGTAGAGCACATGTTCTTAACTTCATCATTGTGGAGCCACACTTGTATAGCACTTTTTATCATTTGTTCTGTTGCCGTGCAACTTATCTTAGCTAAACGATTCTTAAGAATATTTTTTTTAAATTTTCAATAGGATTTATAGGTCTGGTGAATTACCAGGCCAATTAAGCCCTTTTATTTCATTTTTCTGCATAAAAGTCTAGAACAAAATAGAATTGTGGCAAGAAGCCAAATCATGTTAAAATGTTCTATCAAATGTTTCCAAGAATGGAACAATTCCACTGCGTTATATACCTATGTATTTGACATAATTCATCATGTCTTTAAAAAGAACCAAGTTTCCAGTGCCATTTGTTGTGAAAAAACCTCAAGACATCTGTAAAGAAGGGTGTTTTACAGTCTGTTGGATATTGTCTGGCAAAAGAGTTTCAACTTCACATCGTCTAACTCGCTTGATTTTTATCTCTGCACAAATGCACTTCAACACTGAAAATTACCTTCATCTAGTCATTAACAGTCCAAGATAGGTATTTTTGGCTTATGATAAACTTTTTTTCATCGTTTTCTAAGTTAGAAATTGCTTTTCCCTCGGTTTCGATGCCTTACGACTAACTTTCAGAACCCTTTTCTGTACAGTTGAGGTACTCACTTCAACACCATAATCCAATAAATTCCTTCGAAGGTCTATGCTTGTCTTACTTTGATTTATTTTGCTATTTCTTATTAGAATTTTGTCAGTTTTCGGAGAAATTTTCCGTTTGAGCTCACATTTTTCTTTTTGAAAACAATGATCAGAAATCTTGAAATGTTCTTAAATTCTTGAAAAACTTGATTTGCCCACACCAACTATCGTAGATATGTCTCTCACAGTCATAGAAGTGTGTTCATTAAGAACGATTATTTTAGAACACTTCTTCAGAGTACTATCCATCTCTGAACAAAAAAAAGTAACACGTGTTACGTGGAACGAAAAATTATAACCACCAGCTACCGCACTGAAAGCCTCACATCTGAACTACAAACGTACTAAAACCAATCAAAATAGCAAATTATATTCAAGATCGATCCGTCACGTTACTTATGGGTAGATATAACCGGTTTGAGGTGGTTCAGGACGTAACTGGCAATCACAAACCAACTCAGACAAGGGAAAAAATGTTTGTCCCAATTCATTCGAACAGTATAGTATATACGAGGTGTGACACAAAAAAACCAGACTGGTCCAATAAATGTACACACAGAATCAGTTCTCCCTGACATTTTCACCTTCAAAGTAATTCTCTTCAGCATTCTTTCAGTTCTACATTTGATGTTGTTATTGTTGGTAACGGTTCTGGAGCGAGGTTTTTCGGAAGACCCTTCAGGAGATTCTCCGTTTTTGCCTGAACCTTTTCACTGAGGTAAAATGGGTTCCCTTTAAGCAAGTTTTCACTGTTGGAAATAAAAAAAAACAGTCGCATGGGGCCAAATCAAATGAATAAGGAGGATGCCTCCTCATAGTAATGTTTTTGCGGTCAGAAACTGCTTAACAGATAGTGCCGTGCGAGTGGATGCATTGTCTTGATGCAACAGTCATCCATCCCTTCCCGATTCTGGCCTTTTTTTTCCCTAATTTTTACATGAAGTCCTCTTAGTACTTCAATGTAGTAGTGTTGATTAACAGTCTGCCACTGATGTGAGTGAGAGCCCACTCATATCACGAATTTCGGCAATGTTTTGTTCACTAGTCACTGATCTTGGGTGCCAACAGGTTCGTCCTTTTCCACACTGACCCTTCCCTCTAAATACCTTTTACACCATCCAAATACATGTGCATAAGACAAAGTTTTATCTCCATAAGCCTCGGTTAATATTTGAAATGCTTTCGTGGCTGATTTCTTAAGTTTTACAAAATACTTGATGTTGATTCTATATTTTTCCGGCAGAATGCAGTTGCATGTGTTCACTTAATGACGCAGTACTCCCAACTGGCGTGATCCATTAAGACGAAACTGGCCACATGGATAGTGGAGATGCGTGGGTTGACGTCGCCAAGACAGTTGTTTCCAACTCCACTGTTTCGTGTGTATGATTATCTTGTAACGGATTTTCATACGTTTCTTTTCCTTCGATTAACATTTGGGTTTCCTTTTTATAATGGATTGATTTGAATGACAAGTTCACCTTGTGAAAGCACCGTGACAACATACGTAAATAAAAATTGACATTAGAGAAAAGCTGAAGTAAGAAAGTAAAAGGAGGAGATTGTGATTACTTAAGATAATTGTGTGAATTGAAGTATTAGAGGATGTTTTTATAAGTATCTACACTTAAGATAATCTTAGAGACACAAACGACTAATTCCTCTTTACGCTCTCTAGAGCTTCTGGGGCTGTACCACCAAGTTTTCTGTGAGAATTAAGTTTATTATTTAAATACTTTATAGGATGCGAGAGTTACTTTCGCGGCTATTGCATATTAAGAGATAATAGAAGTTGAGCTTAAATAATATTGTTTTCTTTTACAATGTCTGTTCATCATTTTCATTCTACAAACTCTCTCCACCGTATTTATTCAAATCTAAGTCACACTATTTCTCAAGTGTTAATGGTAGTGAAAATCGGATGCAGCTTAGAATCGAAAGCAAAACATTTGTTATACGGGTGAAATTGAGATACCTCCCCTTTCAAAAAGAAAAATATAACCGTCCACTCTGGTCATTAGCATCCTTGACTTATATCCTTTCGCAGTTTATATCCAGTATTCAATCTAACCCAGTGGTCTTCAAACTGTGTTCCACGAAATCCTGGGATCTCACAAGTCACAATAAAAAAATCGAGAAGAAATAAATATGTATGCAAAATGGATTCATGTTCTCTATGAAGTTTATATACACTGCTGGCCACCGTAAATGCAACACCAAGAAAGACAAGAGATAGCACAACAAAATTTATTTTGTAGATAACATGTTGACCAAGTAATAAATGATTAAATTTATAGACTTCCGAGAAGTGTGGTTACTGCCAGAATCAGTAGCCAGAGAAGCCGCCATTGTTGGAGATCACCGCTGCCACACGCCTCGGCATTGATTCAAAGAGACTTTGGATGCGTTCTTGGGGTACAGCAGACCAAGCAGCTTCCACACGTTGCCAAAGTTGATCTGGTGTGGCAGCTGGGGGTGTAATCTGGGTCAATCGTTGAGCAACCATGGACCACATGTTTTCTATTGGCAAAAGATCCGGAGAGCGAGCCGGCCTGGGAAGCAATTCAATCTAGGGATTGACGAAGAACCTTTGGACAATATGTGCCACGTGTGGTCGTGAATTATCCTGTTGAGATATGGCTGTGGCCAAGCCCTGAAGGTAAGCAAGAACAACTGGCTCCAACACCTCGGAGGTGTATCGCTGGCTGTTTAAAGTACCGGCAATGCTAGAGGAGTGCGAGAGTGTTATCGAATACCACCCCATACCATAATACCCGGTGCAGGACCAGTGTGGCGGTGCATAACGCAGCTCTTCAGCATCCTCTCTCCGCGGTGTCTCCAGACTCGAATCCGACCATCGTGGTGTTGCAGACAGATGCGTGACTCGTCAGTAAAGACAACTTCTTTTCATTCTGCCACCCACATCCTTCTTTCATCACACCAATGGCGGCGGAGACGTCTGTGGTTCTGCTTCAAGGGTAGACCAAGCAATGGACGTCTTGCGGACTGACTACTCTGCTGTAAACGGCGTTGAATGGTACGCGCAGACACTGAATGATGCGTTACAGACTCAATGTGCTGTGCTATGGTTCGTGATGTGACTGAGAGATCCGTCACTGACATGCGCACAATTTGCCTGTCCTCACGTGAAATGGTGCACTGAGGTGGATGCGATCGACCACGTCGGTCCGTTGTACCCTCCTGCATCCAACGGTCACATATCCGCATTGCAGTTGTTTGGTTTCGTCCAACACGACTACCTATTTCTGAAAGATAATCCACAATCTCGGTAGGCCACTATCCTTCCTCTGTCGAACTCGGATACTTGATCAAAAGCTGATCGCTGTTTTCTACGAGACATAAATGATTGTTTTTTGAAAAAACCACAAGAAAAACACAATTGCCGAACTTGAAATCGTCGAAATCTCCAAGCCTTAAATAGCGCTTTGAGGTGGCGCCACAGGCGTGCGTGATGTGTGTCTACACTGAAATTCTAATCATTTGCATATCTCACCTCCGCTAACGCATGTTGTAAATTTCATGTTATTTGCGTGCTTCCTTCAGGGTGTTGCATTTACGGTGGCCAGCAGTGTAGCTTCAAATATCTAAAGCTTCCCCCCTCCCCTTTCCTATTCTTTAAAACTGAAAATTTTATTTATATAGAATAATTTTATTTGGCAACACTTTTTAAACTTTTATTATAATACAAGAAAAGATTATTAAAGCGTTCTATCTTTATATATATACTTCTTACTAGAATGTGAATATTCTACCGTTTACAATTTCGGGTTCCAATTCTCTTTAGTTAGCACAATGTCTTGCATAACTAAATAGTTTTATAATGGAAAATGTACCTTTTTACATTTGTGGAAAACAACACCTATAATGAAGAAAAGGGAACAAAATGTCAACAAAGCTGATGTGTTAAAATCTAAATTTAAGCAAGAACAGCTTCTAAATTTTAGGTTGCAAATTCTCTCTCATGCAAAATACATGCGATTTCTCACACAACTATAAAAATGTTAATGCCATTCAGAACATTGTGTTTTAGTGAAATATATTTTTCAACGTCATGGGGTGGCTACAAAAACTAAGTATAAAAGAAATCAAACTCTGAATATGTAATGTGATTGCATGGGAAGATAAATATAATGCATGGGAAGGTGACACTTGAATCACAAATTAATATTATTAATTAGTAAGTAATATTAAAAAATAGATTAGAATTAAATTAGATTAGTTAATGATAAATGCAATACTTATTTTTAATTGCCTTTACTTAAAGTGTTTATAACAGATTGATCTACTTTAAATATTACTTTAAATATTACTTATCCTTCGAAGTATGTGTATGGAATGGGGTTCTATGAAAACATTTTCTAGTTCTAGAGGTTCCTCAAAAGCATCTTTAACAAGTTTCTAGGGGTTCCGTGAGCTGAAAAAGTTTGAAGACCACTGGTCTATCCTAAACATCGTTGTCTGCTTGTATTAAGAATTTTTTTTGTATACGCTTTCTTTTAATCATCTAAACATCAAAGATATCGGTAATAGCATCAAGACGAGAGAATTCACTATGACGCAAGTATGAAAAGAAAGGCAGTTTAAAGGAAATACAACAGTCTTTTAATAATTCTTTTAAATTATTCTATAATACATTCTTTTGAAAAAAATGTTGCGTTACAAATGCATTGGGTGGCAAGGAATACGACATCATGGGAAAAAACGGCGACGCCGACACCAATTCCGAAGTCAGCAGTGACAATGGGAGTGTCGAATCATTTTCGAAACATGATACTGATCTACACCAAGATGTTGATGAGGCTTCATCTAAGCCATTTTGTGTGAATGCTTTTGCTGGGTCAGGCAAAACCTTTTTATTCAATGCCATAATTCATTCAGTAACAGGATTAGGGGAAATTGTTGTTCCTGTTGCATGGACTGGCATTTCAGCTATAATTTTGGAAGGCGGCAGAACAGCGCATTCATTATTATTATTATTCATTATTATTCATTAATTATCCCCATTCTGGATGATTCATCCTGTGGTGTTCGTCATAACACTGAAGAGGGAAAATTTCTTATGGCGGCGAAGATTATTATTTGGGATGAGTGCACTATGACTCCTCATCATGCTTTGAGTGCGGTTGACAGGCTTTTCAGAGATCTGATGGGCTTAGACGTACCGTTTGGGCAAGGTTTTTGTTCTTGGTGGTGACTGGCGACATATTTTACCTGTTTCAGTACGCGCGAATAGAACAGCAATTGTTGAGACTTGCTTGAAGAATTCGCCTCTTTGGAGCTCATTCAAGCAATTTTCACTAATTAGGAATATGATAACAGAACCCCATGAACAGGATTTTGCAAGTTGGCTTCTGCATCTCTGTAATGGAACTTTGAAGAATGACTGCCAATTAGGAGAAAATATTGTGGAAATTCCCGAAGAATGTGTTTCGTGAAAGAGTCCATTGTTGATGAAATTTTTGAATCATCTGTTTTTGATACGGAAAACCTGTCGGGAAAGGCTAATTTATGCCCCAAGGATGAGGATTCTCTGAAAATCAACGAAAGACTTTAGCAAGATTTCCAGGCCAGAATGTTACATATTTCAGTGCAGACAGCATTATTTCTAAAGATCAAGAAGAACAGAACAATTTTCGACTGGATTTCATCAATGGAATAACTCCTTCTGGAATGCCACCACACATACTTAATTTAAAAGTAGGAGCCGTAGTTATGTTGCTTAGGAACTTAAATCCATCCGCAGGATTGTGTAATGGAACGCGTTTGATTATTCGGAAACTGATGCCCAATGTAATAGATGCTGAAATTTTGACTGGACATACAAAAGGCTCACGTGCCTTTATTCCGAGAATTACGCTTTGTCCTTCTGATAGCAATCTACCTTTCCAACTTCAAAGGCGACAGTTTCCAGTTCGGCTTGGGTTTGCTATGACCATTAATACAAGGGGTGATTAAATGAAAAGGTACGAAACGACACGGTGGGTACAAATATAGACTTTATTCAAAATATACACCATAGGCCTGAGCACAACGATCCCACTGATGAACAAGCCGCAGGATTCCTTGTTCCCAGAATTCCTGTGGCTGTGACGAGACCCAGTCCTTCACAGTGTCCTTGAGTACGTCGTCCGAGTAGAAGCGCTTTCCTTTCAGGTGTTTCTTCAGTGGACCAAACACATGGAAATCACAGGGTGACATGTCCGGACTGTAGGACGGATGGTCCAACGTCTCCCATTGTAACTTGTCCAGTTCCATTTGTGTGACTCTGAAGACGTGTGGACGCGCGTTATCATGGAGCAGAACCAACCCTCTGTGAGCAGCCCCGGTCTTTTGTTCTTGATAGACCTGCGTAGGCGTCGGAGTGTCTCACAGTACACATCGGAGTTAATGCTTTTTCTGTGCTCGATTAATTCTGTGCTCGCATCATTTGGACGCCACTTTTTATAAGAGCCTTTGCTCTCTCCTGCGCATGCGGGCACCCGCGCATGATCCGATCCCAGTCAGAGTCTCCAATGGCATCCCGAGATGTCTCGCTACATTCTCCTTGGCGGAATATGCAAATATTTAACTGTTTCATTTTTATGTCGTTTCGTACCTTTTCATTCGATCACCCCTTGTAAATCTCAGGGACAGACTCTTCAAAAAGTAGGAATATATTTGCCCCAGCCGGTATTTTCTCATGGGATGTTGTATGTTGCCTTCTCAAGAGCAACATCCATGCATAACGTTCGCGTTTTGGTAAACGACACGAAGAAACAAGGGAAATTAAATGGTTCAAATAGATTTTTTACAAAAAATGTTGTTTTCCGTGAAGTTTTACTTTAAATTTTTGTGATAGGTTAGAGTGTAAGACGCATGGATTCCCGATTGCATTAAATTGTCAAATCTACAACAGTTCATGGACCTTGTGGTGTGCTTACCCCAAATTTCTGTGTATTGTTGACGGATGACGTGGTGCATAAAATAGATTTTGGTGTTCATTGGAAAGCATTTTGGATGTGATGGGAGTATTCTTCAGTTGGATTGATGGTAGTGCTAGATAAGTGTAGTATGTTGGAATGCTAGATAAGTGTATACATAATCAACTATTAAAACAGTTTTTTATGTAAACACTTATTTTGCATACTGTGGAGTGACACGTGGAACAGAGTCCTCGCCCCTCACTCTGGAAACTGTGCTTTAAATATAATATTTAATGCACATGCTAATGGTTCCACACACATCTCTCAGTTTTTTTTAAATGAAAAAGTAGTTTTAAATGTTAGAAAAATAATGGACACTTTTATCAATTCCATTTGTTATGCTATACGTTTATTTTATCAATGCGCATATGAGTGCTAACAGTTTTTGGTTCAGACAAATATGCATTATTTCTTAAAACTGCAATCAAAAACTCAATTTCTTTTTTTAAAGTGAATGATGTGCTGGTACCCTTAAAAATTTAAAAATATAGGCATTAATAATGCAAGATAAGTGTATACATAATCAACTATTAAAACAGTTTTTTATGTAAACACTTATTTTGCATACTGTGGAGTGACACGTGGAACAGGGTCCTCGCCCCTCACTCTGGAAACTGTGCTTTAAATATAATATTTAATGCACAGGCTAATGGTTCCACACACATCTCTCAGTTTTTTTTAATGAAAAGGTAGTTTTTTAAATGTTAGAAAAATAATGGAGACTTTTATCAATTCCATTTGTTATGCTTTACGTTTATTTTATCAATGCGCATATGAGTGCTAACAGTTTTTGGTTCAGACAAATATGCATTATTTCTTAAAACTGCAATCAAAAACTCAATTTCTTTTTTTAAAGTGAATGATGTGCTGGTACCCTTAAAAATTTAAAAATGTAGGCATTAATAATGCAAGATAAGTGTATACATAAACAACTATTAAAACAGTTTTTATGTAAACACTTATTTTGCATACTGTGGAGTGACACGTGGAACAGGGTCCTCGCCCCTCACTCTGGAAACTGTGCTTTAAATATGATATTTAATGCACAGTCTAATGGTTCCACACACATCTCTCAGTTTTTTTTAATGAAAAAGTAGTTTTAAATGTTAGAAAAATAATGGAGACTTTTATCAATTCCATTTGTTATGCTTTACGTTTATTTTATCAATGCGCATATGAGTGCTAGCAGTTTTTGATTCAGACAAATATGCACTTTTTCTTAAAACTGCAATCAAAAACTCAATTTCTTTTTTAAAGTGAATGATGTGCTGGTACCCTTAAAAATTTAAAAAATGTAGGCATTAATAATGCAAGATAAGTGTATACATAATCAACTATTAAAACAGTTTTTTATGTAAACACTTATTTTGCATACTGTGGAGTGACACGTGGAACAGGGTCCTCGCCCCTCACTCTGGAAACTGTGCTTTAAATATAATATTTAATGCACAGGCTAATGGTTCCACACACATCTCTCAGTTTTTTTAAATGAAAAGTAGTTTTAAATGTTAGAAAAATAATGGACACTTTTATCAATTCCATTTGTTATGCTATACGTTTATTTTATCAATGCGCATATGAGTGCTAGAAGTTTTTGATTCAGACAAATATGCATTATTGCTTAAAACTGCAATCAAAAACTCAATTTCTTTTTTTAAAGTGAATGATGTGCTGGTACCCTTAAAAATTTAAAAATTATAGGCATTAATAATGTAAGATAAGTGTATACATAATCAACTATTAAAACAATTTTTTATGTAAACACTTATTTTGCATACTGTGGAGTGACACGTGGAACAGGGTCCTCGCCCCTCACTCTGGGAACTGTGTTTAAATATAATATTTAATGCACAGCTAATGGTTCCACACACATCTCTCAGTTTTTTTAAATGAAAAGTAGTTTTAAATGTTAGAAAAATAATGGACACTTTTATCAATTCCATTTGTTATGCTTTACGTTTATTTTATCAATGCGCATATGAGTGCTAACAGTTTTTGATTCAGACAAATATGCATTATTTCTTAAAACTGCAATCAAAAACTCAATTCTTTTTTTAAAGTGAATGATGTGCTGGTACCCTTAAAAATTTAAAAATATAGGCATTAATAATGCAAGATAAGTGTATACATAATCAACTATTAAAACAGTTTTTTATGTAAACACTTATTTTGCATACTGTGGAGTGACACGTGGAACAGGGTCCTCGCCCCTCACTCTGGAAACTGTGCTTAAATATAATATTTAATGCACAGGCTAATGGTTCCACACACATCTCTCAGTTTTTTTTAAATGAAAAAGTAGTTTTAAATGTTAGAAAAATAATGGACACTTTTATCAATTCCATTTGTTATGCTTTACGTTTATTTTATCAATGCGCATATGAGTGCTAACAGTTTTTGATTCAGACAAATATGCATTATTTCTTAAAACTGCAATCAAAAACTCAATTCTTTTTTTAAAGTGAATGATGTGCTGGTACCCTTAAAAATTTAAAAATATAGGCATTAATAATGCAAGATAAGTGTATACATAATCAACTATTAAAACATTTTTTATGTAAACACTTATTTTGCATACTGTGGAGTGACACGTGGAACAGGGTCCTCGCCCCTCACTCTGGAACTGTGCTTAAATATAATATTTAATGCACAGGCTAATGGTTCCACACACATCTCTCAGTTTTTTTAAATGAAAAAGTAGTTTTAAATGTTAGAAAAATAATGGACACTTTTATCAATTCCATTTGTTATGCTTTACGTTTATTTTATCAATGCGCATATGAGTGCTAACAGTTTTTGGTTCAGACAAATATGCATTATTTCTTAAAACTGCAATCAAAAACTCAATTTCTTTTTTTAAAGTGAATGACGTGCTGGTACCCTTAAAAATTAAAAAATTTAGGCATTAATAATGCAAGACAAATATATACATAATCAACTATTAAAACAGTTTTTTATGTAAACACTTATTTTGCATACTGTGGAGTGACACGTGGAACAGTGTCCTCGCCCCTCACTGTGCTTTAAATATAATATTTAATGCACAGGCTAATGGTTCCACACACATGAGTTTTTTTTTAATAAGGTAGTTTTAAATGTTACAAAAATAAAACAAATGGATACTTTTATTATCAATTTCATTTATCATGTTTTTTTAATGTACTTTAAAATGTTAAAAAAGGCGTATTCAGTTAAATAAGCATAATTTCCATAAAAAGAATAATAGCAATGTTCATCAATTATATACTTCATTATTAATTGCCAGTCTATTTCCTGAGCTTTATAATGATACTTCACGCATTCTCTAAAGTTACAAAAGTAATTTTAATTTGAAAATATTTTTTCCTTTGTTTTACTGAACGAAAGGTCATTTAAAAAGAGAATTTAAATGGCATATAGAAGAAGAAATCGCACCCAGCCCTGGACGTGCTGATATTGCAAAGTTATACTCTCGGTAAAAGCCCGTGCAACGCCGGGCCATGCCAGCTAGTCTACACTATTAAAATCCGAAGGTAAACAAACGTATGTATGTATATACCTATCTATCTATCTATCTATCTATCTATCTATGTACGTCTATCTTCTCACGAACCGCACCACGAAAATCGAAAATCGGTTTTCAGCCAGACTTGGAATTTCATGATGTTGCTCTATTGACTGTATTAATTAACTCTGTTTAAAAAATAAATGCTTTTAACACTTGATTTATTGATTAAAATTCAGCGAAAAAAATTGCTAAAATCTCCAAATGCCAGTAACCTACAACAAAATTGACCAGTTTGTGTATGTGTGTGTGAGGCTTATGGCGCATGTTCAGAAAGACTACTTTCTGATACAACACAACAGATAGTTTTCTTTTTTTAAAAAAGCAATTTAGTGTGAAAGACATTAAAAATTTAAGAAAATGCTGAAATGTTTTCATTAGATAGAATTATTTTCATTTTGAATCTTTTTTATACAGTTACATACAGTTGAAATTTTTTTACATTTTTTATAAATTTCTATGGATTTTCTTGGATTTAAATTCCAAAGGAAAGAAAGTTAAAACTATTTTTCAAGTAGATTGGCACATTGTACATCTTTCTTAACGCTGCCAAGTTAGTCTGCAATGAGATGGAATATTGTAAAACTTCTTTAAAAAAATTATGTTATTTCGTAATTTTGAATATTTTTTATTTTTCTGCTTTTTTGCACATAAAATATTTTTTAAAATTGCACTTTTCCATTTCAAGGAGCCATAAAAATCCAGCGAAAAAATTGCTAAATTCACCAAATGCCAGTAATAAGTAATTGTGGTATATCTACGACAGAATTGACCAGTTTGAGGCTTATGAAGCACGTGCAGATAAAGACAATTTCTGATACATTACAACTGATAGTTTTCTTTATTTTTTAAAAAAAGCGATTTAGAGGGAAAAACTTTAAGAATATAAGATAATATTGAAATGTTTTCATCAGATAGTATTATTCACATTTTGAATCTTTCTTTATACAGTGAACGCAAACAAAAATGTCTAGGTTTTTTCTCCCATACTTTTTTTGTTACATATTTTTAATGGAATAATCGAACATACAGAAATAAGCAGTCTTTTTAAATTTTTAATGGTAAGAAATTTTTTATTCATTTTTTTAATAAAAATTTATATAATTAATGTTTATTTAAAAAAGCACAACCAGTATTGTTCTTTAATATTCATCACAAAATAAATTATTTAATTGTAAAATCACGCATTGTCTTTTTCTTGTGGATAAAACTAGGTTAGTTTTGTAAATTAGAAATCGAAAATAGAAATATAAAGAAAGATCTTATCACTGAGGGAAAAAGACTGAAAAAGAGTTTTATACACAAAAAAGCCCATGTAAAGCCGGGCTAAGTTGAAGGAAAAGAAACTTGTCTGCAAAGTAAAAGAAAATGAAGACAATTCGCAAAATTTTAATGACATAAGTATAGAAATAACACATATCGCACATACACCTTCACCCAGAAGTGCTTGCATAGAGACAGAAAAAGAAAATCTCCATTGGGATAAAGTTATACACTCGGTAAAAGCCCGTGCAACGCCGGGCCATGCAGCTAGTGGTTTGAATAATTGTTGGTTCATGTACATATTTATATGTTTTTAATATTGATTAAATATGAATTAATGATTAACTTATTATTTCTCATTAAATTTTTTCAAGCATTCTTTAGTACCGGATGCCTATGAACTATTTACACAATTTTCTATTTTTTCCCAACAATATGTAGATAGTTAGAGATGCGGCTTAGAATTGATGGCGGCTTAGATTCGAGTAGATACGGTATATATGTAACAAACCAACTTCCCGTCTACCCTGTGACCCAGCTAAAGCTGTAGAAGGAAGTGAAGGATTATTCGACATGATAATTTCCAATTATTTTATTTATCACTTTAATCGACTCAAACACAAATCAATGCAACACTAAAAATATGATGATCCAGTCAGACCACAGAGGGGAGGGACGAGAGTCGCGTTTTGGGAGAATACATTTACTAAACTACTTTATAATAATAGTTCCTCCTTAATATTACTTTACACCAGTGTTTCTCAAACTGTGGGGAGCTCCTCCCTAGAGGGCGTGATAACTCTACAAGGGGGGCGCGAGCAAATTTAAAAGTCGAAAACAAAATATTATTTAAGAAAATTTCTAATTTATGGAAGGAAAACACATTTTTACATAATAAAAAAATAAAATACACATTTACATTGATATAATAAATTTATAAATGTATCAGTAATGTACAGTCTGTTTCATAATTAGTTTAACAACCCTAAGTTAAGAACTAGTTTAATAATTACCAGTGACCCCATGGGCTTGTCATATATAAAATTATAACCAAAAATTAATATCTATCTGGATAATTTTCACAGTTTGCATTTAAGGGGGTCCGCACTTCCATAGGAGCCTATGTTAAAATTGCGTAAGTTTATGTAACTTTTTCTCAGAAACTACTTGCTTCTCATAGATGAAATTTTTACGGTATGTTATATGTACTATCAATAAGACTTTAATGGAGGGTTTTATATTTTTACTAAAATTAAAATCATTATGAATTTTTTAAAAATGTACAATTTTCCCCCCTAACATTTAGTTTAAAAAGGCGTTATCTAAAAAGGTTTGCTAGATATTTCTTATCCCTCCATTAAATGTGCAAACATGTTGAAAATATACTGACTGAAAATTTGAAGACCCTACATTAATTAGTTTCTGAGAAAAAGGTACATATAAAGGAAAAATATTGCATTTTGAGAAAACAGGTTTTAAAGTAAAAATTTGTAATTTTTGACGATTTACCTTTTTTAATACTTTCCAGAAAAATATGAAACATTTTCTTTGCCCTCTGTTTCTACAAAAGACTCTTCTAATTTTCTTTTTTTTTCATCATTTTTAGCAATCTAGCCTTTTTTTTTTGTATCTCAAGATGCTTTGGTTGGGCTACACGAATCCTACGTGCATCTATTTTTTTAAAGAATGACACACAATTAAAACCTCGTTCAATACCACAATGTTTTAAATTGATTATTTGGCTACATGGCCCATATTGAATTGTGCAATTGCCAAATTTACCCGTAATTTTAGAGTTTTTAACTCCACAAACGTAGATTTTGGAATGACTGACCATATGGTATTATTAACTGGTTTTGAGTCTTTCCATGTAGACATTTTTTAATAACCTAGGGTCAGCTAAATCTCTAAAAATTGGCTTAATTTCATTCATGAGGGAAGATGGCAGATGGGTATGTTTTTTATGGTCATAATGCTTTTCGTTAAATTCAGCTTTTGCTTTCTGAAACTTGCACCATGAATTTGTACCCGAGGAACACAATCCATGTTGAGGGCTCTCATTTGTAGACAAAAGATGGAAATAAACAGCCCAAACAGCAGTTTTCACGTTGTGTAAATCATTGATATTGCTTCTAATGGCCATACCATAATACCTCTGAATTTTTTTAATTAAAATTTCGGTGAGTTGGTTGCGTCCACTTAGGCTTCTTCCATCACTTAATTTTTTTCGCTCTGTTTTTTCTTTTGAGATTCAAAAGATGGGTACGCATACGCTTTTGGATATGCCCAACGCACTCTAATTTTTCTACTTCAGTGTCATAAGGATTCAGGACAAGTATTGATGAAAAACCTCTTGAATCTCCATCGCCCAAATATTTTGTGTAACGAATGCCATAATGAGCTTCGGATCTTTCAAATATCGTCATTACACCTTTCACTTCCATGCCTCCACTTACCTACTATAGTTGGCAATACATGATGATTCATAAACAAAATTAAATGCAGTTTTGCACCGACAATGTTTCGAAAACACTTAAAAGTCAATAACTTTTCCAGTATCAACACTCGTAGCTGTAATAATACCATAGAGGGACTGGTATCCTGTTTTCTGCCATGAACCATCCAAGGCAACAGCAATGTCTCGTCTACCTACTATTATAAGAAAAGGGGAGAAAAGGAATAAATTATAAAATCCTCTGAACATATATATTGTCAAGGTCCTTTTATTGCATTCCAAAGCCTTCGGAATGACTTTATGAATAGCAGTGCACAGAAAATATCGTATTTTGGAATGACTTATATGTACGTACAGAGCAATAATCGCTTTGGTTTAGCAAAACGTTTATATACGTCGGTGGCACTTAAGAGGTTAAAGTCGTACTGTAGGCTAAGCATCAATGTATAGTATTATTGAATTCAATACATTATTATTGTGCGATGAAAATTATGATTGAATATTGGGTCGCAAATAGTAAAAGCTTGAGAAGCACTGCTTTGTACAGTAGATATGTAACTAATGTTCACTTAACCACTTTAATACTTTAAATATCAATGTAATAGGAAGGTGAAAATACCTGAACCTAGGCAGTCTTCTAATCAATTTAATTTATCAATCACAGCTTCCTATCTTTAATCTTTTACAAGGCCTTTCTAACCTTTTATGGCAATCTTCCCCTTGTATCTCTCTTGTCACCACTAGTTAACTAAACTCTAACCTTCTAACTCTTTCTGCTATCTAATCTTATTCACTTCAAACTCACTAACTCCTTTTTAACTCCAAACTAGAACTATATATAATAAACTTAATTTGCATATCACGTTTTCTTCTTAGAAGATTAATGAATTTTTATTGACCCAAAGAATACCCAAGAGGATTAGTAGGAGGTCGCGTATAGATCAGTCACATATAGAACTCTATTTCGTCTTAATCTGGGAAGGAATTCTACTATATTTATAATTCTTGCTATTATTATACTTTTAAAGATTTACTAAAATTCGCACATACCTGACCAGTTCTTTTTCTTTCCTCTATAATCTGCAAAGCAACATCCCGGAAGAAAGATGTTGCCTTGGGAGGTATAACAGATATCTTTAGCCATTTCATGAACTTGGGAAATAAAACTGCAAATAAACATAGCGGTACAAAAGTCATTTTACAATTTGAAATATAAATTGCTTTTATGAAAATTAGTTTTTTGTGTGGCTTGAATCCAGCATCGGAATATCAAGAGTTAGAATTTTAATTGTTGAAAAATGCAAAATATCTAATGTTGCATTATGTATAAGTAAAGGTTCTTGTGTTTTTGAGCTCAGAAAGCATCTGTCTCTCTCTTTCTCTCTCTCTCTCTCTCTCTCTGTGTATCGTTTTTTATTTATGTAGAAAAGAGCAGGGTTTTTCCAATAGGACTTCTAAGGGGCTTTTGTATTCACCAATCGGCCAAGAGCATTTGTTCAGCCCAAATCTAGTATTCATCAAAGAATTCAGGAGATGCGGAAGAAGATATTGCAAACTGTTGTGAAAAAAATATGATGGAAAAGCCGATATTTGCGATCAAAGATTATAGTAATTTAAAAAATACTGTGTTCTATTAGTTCAAAAAGATTTTGAAGCCAGCTATAACATCCTATACACACACTCATAAAAAAAGTGTATTCCATTATGAAACATAAAGATAATGTTTTTTTTTAAACTATGAATTGATTTTTGACCCACCTTATACACTTTGTTAATTAACTTGAGTAATTCATTCCTTAATATGCATTGCAAAATGAAGATATAGTCTCTAATATATGTGTGTGTTCTACATACTCTATATATTATTTTTTAAGGAAAAGGGTATGTATGTAATACAGTTGACAATTTTTCGAAATCACAAAAAACTTTATCAAATCAAAAGAAGTTGCTAAATGCTGAAATCGTTCTCTAAGTATTGAAAATAATCTTGGTCGAATAAGATTATTGTGCCGTGTATGCATGGGAACAGTTTTAAGCTATTGGCAGCATACAGCGTCATTTGGCGACGTCTTTCATTTCGCGAACTGGTTGATGGAATAATACGTAAGTACCAGAAAAAATCTATGGTGAAATTTGTGTTTTCTTTTTTAGACTAGACGATGTTTTGGTAATGTTTTTAAAATATTCAAACATTTTTTTTTTGTATCAAAATATATATAGGTGAATATATGGAAAATTCATTTTTCATTTATTTTAAATGATACTTTGGGATTCTTTCTGATGTATATTTGATGTATCATATAGTAGTATAGTCTTTTTAAAAATGACTCAAAATTAAATGTGTTAAATAAAATATTAGGAATACAAAACAAATGTTAAGCAAACTAAGAACTTGCAAAAGAGGAAAATCCTCCAACTGAAAGTGATTCTGAATATCTTTCTTGCCATCACCACAAATTTGTTTTCTGGATCATTGTGAGAATCTAATTTGGTGGAGAAGGCTGCACTGGCAATCAAATCCATAGTAAAAGCCCCGTACATTCTGAAAAGTAAATAATTAAAAAATTTCCTTAATTTATATCAACTTGTTCTTTACAAAATGAAAAATTAAATTTAAAAATATGAACTACTTGTATATGATTTTTTTAAAAATCTGGAGAAAGTAGAATGTGCATGAGCTTAAGAAATAGAGATTCCCCCCCCCCCTATTAATAAAGCTTCACACAAAAATTAAGTTTTAAGCAGAATATTGCATATAATACATGTGAGTAAATAACTCAATATTGGAATTTTTATTAATTCTTGTTTAAAAATTACATGTTTTGGGCAGTATATTTTATTAATTGTGTATGAAAATTTGAGAAGTAATTTTTCGACTTTCAAATATATTTACCCTAGTTTTACACTATGTAGCGACCCTGCGTCCGCTGGTGAAGTTTGAGACACCGAATGATCAGCCATTGTTATGAAAGCATAACTTTCTAACATTCTAGATTTTATCTATCAATTTATTATCAATAAATGCAATAAACCGAAGGAACAGTCAATTTAATCGCTATCCCAAATTCCTTAGAAAAATAATTATGTCACTTATTTAGTTGTGATCCGATGTAACTGCATTTGACAAGTCTCGTCCTGTATAACTGGATATCCCACGGACTAAAGATTCTCTTCAATAACTCCAAGGATTTCAGATAGTAACTTTGCTAAATAGCAGCCAAAAAACTAACTCTTACACTCCCTTTGCTAGAGTTAAAATAGCCCTGAAACTAGCACAAATCACGGGTTTTCTACAGGAGGCGATTTTATAAACATACAACAATTAAGAAATATTTTTCCCAGAGGATTAATCACAAGCGCGGATAGTACCTGTCACAACTAACGAAGTGTGAGTCTCCCGTCCGGTATATTGGTTAGCGACGCTGACTGCTGTGCTGTTAGGACTGGGTCCGGGTCCCGGAGAAGACATGGATGTTTGTAAATTTATAGTGCCTTTGCGGCATGGGGGTACTTTGAATAGCCGTCGAGCCGCAAGTCTTCTCGTGAGGTTGGTGAAAAGGGAAGATAGGTCTGAGATCCCTTACCCTCCCCCAGGGTGTTCTCCCTCAAAATTGGGGTGGAACCGAGCTAAATTATACTGTCACCTGAATGGTGCTCAAGGCTACGACCAACGACAGGCGTACATCTAGCCCTTTGCCGTGGTGAATTTCGTGGGCCTGAATCTGACGCAGTCGAGATCAGGTGGCATAAGAAACAACAACTAACGAAAATTTTATAACGTATTTTAAAAATTTCAATAATTTTTAATAGTTCCCAAATATTGGATGTAAAAAATTTAATAAATACAGAAAAAGTTTACTTAAGTTTACATTATTTTTCATTAAAAGTTTGTAACTTATATTGAAAAATTAAGACAAAAAAAGTGTTATTGTTGTTGTTTTTTAAATAATGTATGATGAGAAAATGTTATGATTTTAAATTAATCATTATTTAAAGTGGCAAGAAAGGGTAACAATTATGGAAAATGAAAAGAAAATCACCTAAAAGTTTTTAAACACTAATTTCAATTAGTCTATTATATCAATATAATGTTAAAGAGCAATTTTCGTACTTTTTGGCTTCTATTGGCTGTCCATTTACAGAGGCAGTTTTAAAATTTTCGACTAATGCTTCAGCACACTCCTTAAATATTCCCAGCATCTGGAAAAATACAGATATGAGACTTCCTATTATTTAAACATTTTAAGGTTCTTGCATAATTTTTTTTCTTGTGGTTATTTAAATTTATTCAAATGTTGGTTTTTTACAAGAATTTAGCAACAAATTACATTGACAAATACTTTTAATGGGAACATAATTTATTCCTAGAACGGAAAACACTCCCAATCAATATAATGGATGTCTCATACTGCCTGCTTTCACCGGCCATGTTCAAAATAAACAACTTTTACAAATTGGACAATTTTCATATAGTTAGAACTCAGATATATACTATTTGAATAAATACACTCATGTTCATAAATTAAGGATAATTCAGAATCACACAGAAATTGAACTCTAAAATAAAAATTTCACCTGTAGAATTAACACACACATCTTGAAGAAGAATATGCAAATTACAGGAAACCACTAGATGGCGCGGATAGTACGTCACAATGACGAGAGTGTAAGAGAGGGGTATATAAGGAATGAAGCAAAGAAATAAAATCGTTCACAAGCGCTTTAAAAGTTTTCAGTGCAATAACCGCATAGTTATGGCACAAAGGAAGCATTTGGAGGATTTTTTACGTGGTAGAATTATCGGACGACTGGAATGGGGACGTACCCAGTTGGAAGTATCCGAGGAGCTTGGAATCGCCCAGAATGTCATCTCCAGGCTTTGGCAACGATTCCAAGATGATGGTAATGTGAGTAGATGTTACAGCACAGGTCGCCCCCGAGTTAAACGCCGAATGAGGACTGGTATTTGGCAGTTACTGCCAAAAGAAACAGACGGAGCACAGCATCAGACCTATCTCGTCAACTCTCTTCAGCTACCGGTACGACAGTTTCAAGGCAGACCGTGTACAGACGCTTAGGGCACATTGGTCTATATGCTCGCAGGCCTGCCAGATGTGCTCCCCTTCCCGCAACTCACTGTCGCCTGCAATTAACCTGGAGTAGAGAGCATGCATTGTGGACACCACAACAGTAGTCTTGTGTGATGTTTTCCGACGAGTCCAGGTTTAGTTTGCAGTCTGATTCTCGCCGGACTTTCATATGGAGAGCGCCAGGTACCCGTTACCACCAAGAGAACACCATTGAACGACACCGTTACGTAGGATGGCTCGTTTGGGGAGGAATTATTCTTAGTTCCAGAACTGACCTGCATGTTCAGAGTGTAACGATGACAGGCCACATCTATCGGGATTCATTCTGGAACAACATGTACGTTTGTTTGGGCGCCATGGGTGCTGAATTTCTGTTTATGGATGACAACGCCCGTCCTCACGCCATCACCTTCAATCGGAGGATATCACCCGTATCGATTGGCCAGCATACTCACCGGACTTGAATCCAATAGAGCATGTGTGGGATATGCTTGGCCGACGGATTGAAGCCCGTCAACCCCCTCCCACCTGTCTACCGGAACTTCGGAGGGCATTGCTTGATGAGTGGTGTAATATTCCCCAAGATCAGATTGATAATTTGATACTCAGCATGCGTAGGCGTTGTAAGGCCTGTATTGCATCGTCCGGGGGACATACTCCGTATTAACCATCATACTAACCATGTTATACAGTTTTTTGTAAATAGGTTATTTTTTGAAATTTGCTCCAGAGTGTAAAAATCGCAATTTTTATTAATTATGTCAAACATATAGCATCTTTTTTGCTCTTTACCTTTCCTTTAATAAATAGACTTTACAAATAAGTCAAATTTGTTTTGCTTCTGTCTCTTTCTTTGCCTGAACTTTATTATCCTTAATTTATGGACATGAGTGTACAAAACTAAAACATACATTATATGGAAGTTTTCCATGTTTTGTGTAAAGTTATCTTTTGTATGCTCTAAATTATAATATTTTATGAAAACATTTAAACCAAAGTTTTTTGATATTCAGAAAATACGAATTTTGAACATAATCATAGATTTCAAAATTTAGCAGTCAAATACGATTCACTATTATATTATAATTATAGTAATTTAGCTCGTAAAAAATTTACGATTTTAACTCAATAAAAGAGAAACAATATTATTTTTTAAAAACTCGATCACAAAAAGGAAATTTTAAATAATCATACTAAATATTTATTTTTATGTTTTTAATACATACGTATCGTTTGTATATGGTACAAATTCAAAAAGATAACGAGAGTTTTGTGAGTTTTTAGCAATGGCTTATTATTTTACCGATATTCCGGAAACAAGCAGTTGAAATTTCGCATATACGTTGAGTTTCATTATTATGCAACATATTGAGTGTGATATTATATTCAGCCTTCTTTTTATTTTGAGGTATGAACTCTGTACATATTAAAACCTAGATTTATCTTAAAACATCGACTTGATTTCTCAAATTGTTTCAATAAGCAATTATCTAAATTTATTTTAAAAAGGCAATATAAATATATATATATATATATAAATTAACAGATTTGATTCATATAAAACAGTATTAAACAATATATGCAACAAATATTTCACTCTGTTTATGAACTGCAATAAATACCATATATTCTATAAAGATTCAAACAAGTAATATTAAAAAAAAAATTAAGTCAATTCCTACTTGAATGGATGATAGAAAGTATTTTATTAATGACTGAATATTTGAATATATATATATATATATATAGGGGATAGAGTGGACTAATAGTAGGAATTGAAAAAAGTGCTTGATTTGTGGTAACGTTCGGTTACCTCTTACATCCGAACACTCTTGTCTACCTGTAAACCCGGCTAGATGTGTAGGAGGAACTGAATAATATCCAGACATTATTTCCAATCTAATTTGATTTATTAATTCTTAATAACAATTATTAAACAGACACAATACAATTCTAATTAAGGCTTATGATTTATCGTAGAGTGCGGAGGTGAGATTCTATAACACGGGGATACTACTCAGACCCTCAACTGAATCTAAGATAGCTTAAATACGCTCAATTACAACTACGTCGCACACTAATAACTAGCTTCTACTTAATCAAGTGTACAGTATCTGAACCTTTAATGTATCGGATCCTACACTGGAAACCTTCAGGCACTCTCTCCGGCTTGATAAAATGATGTTGGCTCCACGCTCTGTAATCTTTAATTAAATCCACTGCTTTTCAATCTTCAACTAACAACTAATTCTTAGACTTCCGTTAACCTCCTATTTGCACACATCTAACGTATCAACTTCTGCGTGTCAACAACAACGTGTCAACAAATCACTTGCTTTCTTACTTTCTTTCTTACTGCCAACTCGGGAAAACCAAATTTATATAATATACCTCATTTACATAAATCACGTTCGCTTTCTCGATGAAAGTTGGTTGAATTAAATATTTTGTTTAAAGAGATGAGGAGATATTAGTGGAACCGCGTATAGATCCGTCACAGATTTGTATGCATTGTTGTAACGATGCACACCCGGTTTAGCTAGTTTGGCGGAAAAACCGGTTTTCGATGTCAACTTTTTGCATTTTTTTAACAGTTATATTGTTACAACAATGGAGACGAATCTAAATTGGAGTCGAAAAAGTAATTAATTTAATTTAATTAATTAATTAATATTTGAAAAATTATTAACGACAAGTGTCATCCACTAAAAGTTTTAAAAAAATTATTTGAACTTGATTGGATGAATAGAAGGTATCTTATTAACGATTGAAAATTTGAACAAGATAAATAAATATAGAGAGAGAGTGAGCTAATAGAGTAGGAATTGAAAATAGATTCAGTTCTTCTTTAACATAAATTTTTGCTGTTTTCATTATACTTTCATTTTATATTACTATTTCACAGATTTATATTTTACATTTATTTCATTATATTATTATTTTCAAAAGTTTTTAATTTGTGTTAAAAATAATTTCCTCACTCTTTTAATTTTTCCTGTGGTGAATGTGGGAGTGATGATGGCTCGGATTCGCTTCCAATCGTCTCCAGTTACAGTTGACATCATTTTATCAACTATCTTATCGCCAGTAGTCATTCGCTAGAAAATTTGACATAAAAGAAAGAATAAATATTAAAAATTAATCAAAAAAATATTCGAAGACAGACATAAAAAACGTAATTTTTAAAGGAAGAAACCCATTTACATACTCTTCTTTCAGGGAATACATGGAAATCTTTGACGAAGATATCTCTCAAAAGTTCTCGATCTGCAACTGATAGAACCGGCCTACTGCCCTCAAAATAGCTGAAAAAGTTGAATTTTTTTTAAATTCAGTATCATTTATTAATGAAGCGTCACGTTTTGAAGTTATAACTACGATTCTTAAGCAATAAACTATGTTTCATAATATGCAGTATAATTAATTTATGAAAAGAGCAATATGGATTTACGGAATTCATCTTTTGATTTGCGTCTTTAATATGTAAATGGTCTTAAGAAACCAATACTTAAGCAATGATTCTGAGTAAATAATAATTTCTAATAGTTTAAATGATACAATGGATAAAAGACTTGCTTTAATTAGACAATCTAAAATACTCTTAGAAAGCTCTATAATCCACTGAAATTTATCTTAAAAGCTTGTAAAATAGTTTTGCTCGGCCAAAAAAAAAAATACAAAGCTATTTTTTAAAAAATAATATCCAGTTTTAAATGTTTATATCTTTGAAAATTAAAATCCGAGAGATTGAAAAAAAATCTATAAATGCTTTTAAAAAATTAATGTGTGTGCCAAGCATTTTAATATAGTATTTTTATAATTTCCTTACTAATATAATATCAAGGCGATATGCCGATTCACATCAATATGTTCAGTTAAGAGATATAACATGCCATTTACTTTTAATTTAGCTTTCAAATATGAATTTTGCTTAAGTGTAACAAACTCACTGGAAGCAACTTAGAAATACACGCACCGCATCAATTATACGCACCGCACGCCCTTATATAGGCACCACACATTCAATTTAGTTCTTTTAAATTTGTATAATACTAATTCAGAAAAAACAGCGATTCATAAATAAAAGTATTCATACTAATATTTTTACTCGGTTGCAAAGAAAAAAGTTTGAAACTCAGGAAAAGATTATTTAAATTCGTAATTTAAGTTCTGTATTGTAAATTCTTTTAAGCTACTGTATTGTAGGTATTCCGTTTAAATTATAAGTGCACCCAATGAAAAAAAGGATATTTATCGATCCTAATAAAAATAGTTACTTTTATTTTAAGGAGTGCAAAAGAATCAAACTATTGTCTCAATATATATATATTGCCCTATTTCCTTTAAACGGTATTTTTAGATTTGGGTATTCACATTTTATTTGACATAACAGGATGCAAAAGTTATAATTCAAATACTTAAAATTTATTTAAATAATGAGAGCTATATTTAGTTATAATTCGGTCTCGTCAAGTTCGTTTTAGAAATCCTAACAACTTTTAGTTAATAAAAGATGTAACCTTAATTTTTCTTTTAAGTTTATGCTTCAATTAGAAGCTAGCTTCTAACGAATAATTTTATTTTTTTATACTTACCCATATATGTTTCCATATTCCTGGCGTCTCCGTATTTCAGTATCATGAAGAGGCTGTTGAAGAGAAATTAATTAATAACATCCTATTTTGGGCACACACAGTCTTTAAACTTTCACTAATTTTCACAGTTCTTATCACAGTTGGATAAAAATTTTATATTACTATAAAAAAACTAAATAAAGATGTTGATAGATTAATTAATTAGAAAAATTAAATAAATCCTAAGAAATAAATTTTTTGGTACTTCTGTATTATATCATCGACCAATTTGAAAAAAACTACCAAATCAAAAAACGTAGCCAAAGGTTGTTATTGCTTCTGCGCATGAACAAGAACTATGATATTATGTAATTTTAATACTTTATTATTTTATCTTTTATTTAATGCAATATAAGGTATTTTTGAATAAGTGCTTGTTAATTTAAAAGTGAAACAGATTGTTCATAATTTTTAAGTTTTCGTACAGTAAGCATGTTGAGTTATAAGAAAACATGCAATAAGTACACAATCTCTTAATGGTTGGCATGCAGATTACCAAAGAAAAAAATCAGATAGCATCAATATTCGCTTTTGTCCCAATATTTTTAAGCAATTAATTCGATCAAATTCAGACAAAATGAAATCGGTTTCTCCAATGATAAAGGATGTTTTTTTTTATTTTCATTAAAAAAAGTTACACTAAACTATGAATCAAAACTTTATTTGTACTCGATAGGCAAACAGATAGCAGTACTAAATGTCAAGAAAATATAGGTAATATCCGGAATAACTTACTTTTGTCATGTTTTCAAAGATGGATCCCAGAAAAGGTAAAGGTTTAACATAAGGAACATTACGTATTTTCCAATAATCGAAATTACGAATAGAATACCTGTAATAACACAAAAAAGGTAATTTAACTTTCAAGCGATTTAATTTCCCAAAAATCTTTATCTTTGCTTTAATCTATATAAAGAAGTGCCATTTGTTAATTATATGTGCATTTTTTCTCATAGAAAAAAAGCTGCAATACATTTTGGCAAAAAATTTAAAAACAACTTTCGTGTCGTATATGTAACACTTTTAAAGATTATAAATAACTAACTTTAATTACGAGTAAATATAGAATGTTTTTTGTGTTTGAAAAGGTTGTATGTATGCTAACCTTTTAACTGTCATGCCCGAGATTGTCTCGGGCACAACACTTGAGAGCAAGCCCGAGTATTATAAGAGGTAATTTTTATTTTGAGTGCATCTTATTGCTATACCCGAATAAGAAGTTCTTTTCGGCTTTATCTCTTTGTCAAACCCGAATCTAAATTGGGAAAAGTTTATTTGGGCTCACTAAACTACACTAAACTGAATTACTGTGTCTACCCTGTGACCCGGTTAAAGGTGTGAGAGGAAGTTGTCGTGAAATATAACCCCCCCCCCCTGAGATTATCATCTCCCCGTCTACCGTTACTTGTTTCTGGACGTGTGGGCGGATTAGCGAATTCAAGAGACATAGTTACAAATCACTATATTTATTTATACTTCTTAATCAAGGAAGGCTACAAACACACGATTCAAATTTAAGAACAATAAAACACAGTGGAGTATGAGAAGGAGTTACTACTAGCGGAACTACGGAACCGGGACTGAATCCACGAAAGATCAGCACGTACAACTACAGCTAACACACGTACACGTATTCACAAATTTCTAAATCACTAACCTTATTC
This sequence comes from Trichonephila clavata, assembly GCA_019973975.1. NCBI lineage: Eukaryota > Metazoa > Arthropoda > Arachnida > Araneae > Nephilidae > Trichonephila > Trichonephila clavata. Next base: position 22,817 of record BMAO01032440.1, on the reverse strand, counting down.
TTGCAACTTTGGCAGGTCCGTCGTGGTGCAGAATTTAGTATTGACTGGATCGGAAAATGGCTAAGGTTCCACACTCGACTTTCCAATTTCAATCTTCAGCTATCCGGTGTAGCTCGTCGCGTCACTACTAACTAATACTATCAACAACTGCGTGTTGATTTACCGATGGAGTATGAGAAGGAGTTACTACTAGCGGAACTACGGAACCGGGACTGAATCCACGAAAGATCAGCACGTACAACTACAGCTAACACACGTACACGTATTCACAAATTTCTAAATCACTAACCTTATTCTTGTAACTTCGGCAGGTCCGTCGTGGTGCAGAATTTAGTACTGACTGGATCGGAAAATGGCTAAGTTCCACACTCGACTTTCCAATTTCAATCTTCAGCTATCCGGTGTAGCTCGTCGCGTCACTACTAACTAATACTATCAACAACTGCGTGTTGATTTACCGATGCTTCAAAAATCTAACTCTTCACTTTTCTACTCTCTCTCGTTAACTCGCGAAACCCGAACTTATATAATATTTCTCATTTGCATAAATCACGCTTTGGCTCCCGGTGGAGATTGGTTGAAATAAGTAAAACTTTAAAGAAATATTGAGGAGGTAGTGAAACCGTACAGATCCGTCACAAAGTGAAGGAGGATTTGACATGATAATTTCTAATCATTTATTCCACACTCTAATTAACTCAAAAATAAATCAATTAATTGGATTAAATAATATGCTTCCAAGTAGCGAGCAGAGGTTAAGTGACGAGAGTCGCGTGTTCGGAAAATACTTCTAACAAATCGATCCACTTTGATTAATCAATCTTCTACTTTAATATTTGCTTTAAACGGTAGATATGCGATTAATTATCATTTAAATCTCTTTAATAATTTAAATATCAAAACGCGCTATAAATATGACTAATACCTGAACTGTATATAGTCTTCTTATCTTCTACTTTGTAATGTTTCAATCTCTTGGTAACCTCTATTAAAAACAATTTTACTCTATATAACTTTCTATCTCTTTATAACTCTAACTTTCTCTCTTCTATCACACTGACTTACTAACGCTTTCCATATATCTCTTCAACTTATATTTCACTTTATATGTCGCTTTAACTAACTTTTTCTAGCAACCAAACCTGAACTCTATATAATAAACATAATCTACATATCACGGTTTCTTCTTCAGAAAAGGGTTGTTGATTTTCATAGCCCAAAGATTTCCCAAGAGGGTTAATTGAAGGACGCGTATAGATCCGTCACAACTAGACTGCTAACAGGTATCCATTTTTATTTATTTCTACTTTATTTATTTATTTATTTTTAGAAAATAATGCTTTACTAGAAGCAAACTTTACCACTGTCACGCTATGAAGCAGCCACCTCAAATGAATATGCTGTTGCTATAAGGTTGTGTAGCAATTTTGAATTGCATGTATAAAAAAATTTCTTATGCAAGTAATTCAAGATATCAGTTTTTAATTACTTAGAATACTTTATTTTGTATTAAACCTTGATCTTTGCAATAAAAAAATTTGATAATTTACGCACCAGATCATCAAAATAACTTGTCAGTTCAAGGGTTAAAGGCACACACATAAAACACATCCAAAAGGAGCACATGTGTGCTAAAATACTATCTTGTACACCTAGAATAAAATAGTTTGAGGGTAAATAATACCTTTATACGTTTAAAAATATCTTTTATTAATTTCTATGTAATTTTTGGAACATATTTATTGTTGATAATGACTGAATCCATTGAAATCAACTCCCTTGAAATTTGATAATGATTATGGCACTCAAATGAGTCTTTTATACCTACAATTAAGAGTATGGACCCAAACTGCAGAATCATACAAAAAGCAGTAGTTTATACTGATGTAAATGAAGCAATGGTGATGTTTAATTGTAAAATAGTTGATCGTTCAGATCAGCGATACTCAACCTGTAGCCCACTGAAGCTTTTTAAGTGACTCGGCCATGGCCCATTGCTCTGAGAAAATCACTTATTTAAGAACCACGTATTAAATATTTAGAGGAAAATTCTTTGACAAGAAATCAAAAATATCTATTTTTCTTTGTGCTGTCGATGTCGTACGGCTGCGAATCGATATGCTTTTTCGATTTGTAACGATTACGGTTAGAGATAACAGACAACAATGGAGTTGCGATATTTTTATGGGTGGAACTAAATTTAAACAATCTTTCATGCCTTGCAAGCGAAAGATATTCGAACGATTTGGAGATTGACTGTTTTGTAGTGAAAAACAAATATGGGTCAGTACTTGTGTCTGATTTGTCTCGAAAGTGCTGTATTTAAAAAACACCAATAAACAGGAAACATTCAAAGAAACTTTTTGTCCACGATCTCTTTTAAGAGGTGATAAATAGGTTTTATTAAATATGCTTAGAAACAGCAACAAATTGTTTTGTCAGTGGTAATGTGGTCAGCAATAACAAAGACATCCTATGAAGTTTGTTATATTATTGGTAATCATATAAAACCGTTTACTGGTGCAAAAATTGTGTGTTTCTTAAATTCTTTCAATTTAGTATAAGGGACAAAAACAAAAAATATAAAAATTATAAATAAAAAATCAAAACAGGGGTTATAATATCTTGATCAATTTTCCACATTTTCAATTTCCAATGTTATCTTGGTCCTAAAGCAGCGTTTCTCAAACTGTGGGGCCGCGCCCCCTAGGGGAGCGCGATAACCCAACAAGGAGGGGGGGGCGGACTAAATGGAAACAAAACAAAATATGATAAAAAATAAAATACGCATTTACTCTGATGTAATATATTTATAAATGTTTCAGTACTCCCCACTGTTTTTGATAATTAACTTAACAATATCAAATTTAGAACAAATTTAACAACTACCAGTGACCCCATGGGCTTGTCATACATAAAATTACATAAAAAAATTAATACTTATCTTGACAATTTGTACGGTTTGTAATTAAAGTCGTATTTTAGATTTACGTCAAAGTACATTATTATTGAATTCAATACATTACTATTGTTTGAATGAGGGAGGGGATTGCGAAGAAAATTATGACTGAAAATTGGGTCACAAGTATTGAAAGTTTGAGAAGCATTGTCCTATAAAGCATTTCTCTCCCTCCCCCTTTAACCTCATGTAGCGGCCCGCGTGAAATAGCTAACATATGTTTGCGGCCCGCGTGAAATGGCTGACATATGTATGCGGTCCAGCAGGAAAAAAAGGTTGAGTACCCCTGATAAACTTAGATTATTTACTTTAGATATTATAAAATCTAGATTTCTATATTCTGGATTTCTGCACCTTTGATCAACTTTCAAATACTGTCCTTAAGAAAACGAAAAGATGGTCTTTTTTCAGTTTTGTATAATATTTTAAACTATTTTGAATACATATGTATATATATATAAATATTATAGAAAAGGCTTATTCGACATTTTAAAATTTTGCATTTTACTGCACAAAGTGTAAGACTTTCATGTTAAAATGAGCAAAATTTACTAAATTAATAAAAATCTCAAAAATATATTAAAATATTTAAGTATTAGGGTTCAGGAATTTTAAACAGATAAAATCAAATGGATAGAATTATTTGTATTTTATAAAATATCAAAAATATTTGATGCGATATAAAGAAGATTTTTTCTCATAAAAATGCGGATAAGATAGAGCCATAAACAGAAAATAGAAAAGTTTCATTCCTTTATCACACTTAGAAGCAACTAAAAAATTCCATTCAATTAAAAAAATTTATAAAAAGTCTGCTTCCATTCTAAGATTCATTGGTAGTATAAAAAAGAGAACTCTGGGGAATTACACTCATAAGAAATAATACTTGTTCTCGAATAAATTATTTAACCACAAACTATTTCAAAAATACATTATCAAAAGAGAAGAATTCTGGGGATTTTTGCTCATGAAAATGGCAAGCGTGATCTCAAATATTCAATGTCAAGCAATATCCCCAAAACTTTTATTTAAAAAAAAAACTTGAATTTTAGTACAACAGACGCATAAATAGTAATGCTTGTTCTCATAATAATTATTCCATCTGTGTGAGGCCAACTATTTCGAAAACATACACATTATAAATGAATATATAACCTTATATAAGTTTTCTGGTTTTAGGATTATCTATTTAAGTACAGAAAATATTTTGGCTCTTTCATTCGAATGAATAATAACAAGTAACAGTTTTTTAGAGTATTCTATCAAGTGTTACGAAAATTATATAATAACTCAGCTTACTATTTATATAAACTAAACAAATTAATACATCAATATAATTAAATACAAATTATTTGTTTGGACAGATGCTCAAAATAGGCTTTTCTCTCTCTCTTTCTCTCTCTCTCTCTCTCTCTCTCTCTCTCTCTAATCGAAAACGATTTAATTTTTATTTAAAAAGGAAAGTTTTTTTTCTTCCAACATTAGAAACATAAAGTAATATTTTTAAAACATTTTTATTTAAACACGAATAATATAAAACTTATTTTTCCTTTTTAAAAGTTATTCACATTTTACTGGTTTAATATTTTGACGCATTTTTCAACAGTACTTTCTTTACATCTCTTACGATTCTCGAAATAGTTTAATTATTTATCATGAACTTAAAACTATAATGGGTGTATATTTTAACATATAGTTAAGAGAGAAATATTATAAATGAATTTTTAGTGTTTTAATCACATGAACAATATAAGTACAAAGCCAAAGAAAAAGAAGAGTTTTTTTTTAATAGCAAAGGAAACTGTACTCCAAAATATAATTAATTTATCCTTCTCAGTTTACATGTATTAATAGTTATATTATTGAGGAAATACAAATAGTACTAGATCAATGCATAATTTCAAAGATCCTTACTTATAGAGCAGAACAGTGCTGATAACAATTAAAAGCAAGGCCACTAGTAATCCACAAGAGATCTCCGCTTCCAACATTACTTCGCTAAAAAGACTTCAAAAATTGCCGTGTAAAACTGTGAAAAGGCGAACTTTCTATTGTGTTGCACAGTCTAAGTCAGTGTCGATCTCGATGAGTAATTTTTTCTGTTCGAAAAATAAATTGTATAATTTAACAACGCTCCCTAAAAAGGCACTGATAATCATATGATGTCAGTTCCTGTCCTAATCAGCTGATATCTTGCGCATGGAGGTCGTCACTTTGTTTGTAGTCGTGCAGACAGTTCTTTTTTCTTCTGATAAACGTTTAGCTTCCAACAGACAGTAAGGAGTTCTGGTATTCATTTTCAAGGTTAAAACCTTTTCGGGACGAAAGACGCAAACGCCAGGGTCGGTGGTTTCTGTCGCGAGTGTCACTCACAGGCCGGAGGGTTTTGTGTAGTTAAGCCTAAATAAATAAAAATACCGAAATGTAAACGCGTTGTTCAATATTGTTCTGTATATATATACAGAACAATATTGAACAACGCGTATTAACGTTCGTACATGAATAAAAAACGAACGGCATATGCTTTATATATTTCGCATCAATATACTTTATTTACTTCAGCCACTTTCTGTTTAAGTACAAGTTTTTAAACACTTTATTATCAGCATTTGTAAAAGTCAACTTTGTAAAAAAAGTAAGGGGGGAAAAAGCAAATTTTGTCTACCAGATCTAATTATCCATTAAAAACTAGACTGCAAACCCAAATCAAATGCTTTAGCGAAAATAAATCTCTCCTCTTCAAAATAAACAAAAACCACATGTTCATCCCAAGAGCATTTGTAAAGCACTCAATTCGGAAATATTCCCTTCCCCTTATGTTTATAAAACAAAAACCACGTCTATGTGAGTAATACTTCTCTCATTTCGAGAAGAAGATCACATTTCCATGCTTTTCAAATCTTATGGACATAGAATGTCATCTATTGCCAAAAACCTGAGCTTAAAAAATGTTCCAGGTGCTTGGCCCGCTTACGTGTCATTCGGCCTGTGGAGGGAAAAACGCGCTAACACGCCAGCGTGTCACTCGTCTCCTGACGATGTTTCATGCCGATACGCAAACGTGACGTTCGTCCCGAAGGGGTTATATGCACCTCTCTCTCTCTCTCTCTCTCTCAGCTGGCATTATTTATATTCAAAGTACTTCCGAAAATGCGACAGATGGATTTTGAGACTTACTTCATAGCCAACTTCAAATCAATTAATTTTAATCTTGTCGTGACTGAAAGCTACCCCTTACATTACTAACCCCCTGTCTATCTGAAAATACTACTGGATGTGTAGGCAGACTTAAATGATCAAAAAACATAATTGCAAATCAAATAGATTTATTGATTCTAATCAGCACATAAGTTTAGACACACACAATTCAATTAAGAAAAACAAATAAGAGTGGGGTCCGAAACGGGGAATCACTGCTAACGGAATATTCAGAACGTCAACTGAATCTAGGAAATCTTAAACGCGCACAAGCACAGCTACATCACGTACGAATATTCGCAATCTATATATATAAAGGAGAAAAGCGACTCCCTCACTGACTGACTGACTGACTAATCACGATATCTCTGGAACTATGTAACCTACATACTTGAAATTTGGTAGACATGTTCCTTTCATAGAGTAGACATCAGCTAAGAACGGATTTTCCGAAATACGAAACGCAAGGGCGTTACGGGGGTTAAGGGGCGTTATAAATAATTGTTTCCATGTTTAAACTACTCAATGTACAATTTTGAAATTGGGTTAACAGATTCCTTTCATACAGTAGAGATCCGCTACAAAATGAGTTTGGGGAAAATAGTCCCCAAGTAGCGTTGCAGGGGCTTAGGGGGCGTTATAGATAATTATTTTCATTTTTAAACTATTTGACGCACTGTCTTTAAATTTGATAAATAGATTCCTTTCGTAGAATAATGATCAGTTACAAAACAGGTTTTGTGAAAACAGACTTCTAAGGGCGTTGCGGGGATTAAGGGGCGTAATAGATAAATTTATCCGTTTTTAAACTACTTCACCTACCTGCTTGAAAATTGGTAGGTAAGTTTCTTTCATGGAGTAAATATCCGCTACAAAATGAGTTTTTAAAAAATTGACCCCCAAGGGGTGTTGCGGGGGTGGGGGGTTTAAGGAGCGTTATAAATTCCGATTTTTTAACTATTAGACGTACAGTCTTGAAACTTAGTAAGCAGATTCCTCTCATAGGTTAGAGATACGCTACAAAATGGGTTTCGTGAAAATTGCCCCCAAGTGGCGTTGCGGGACTTAAGGGGCGTTATAGATAATTATTTCCATTTTTAAACTATTAGACGCACAGTCTTTATATTTGATAAATAGATTTCTTTCATAGAGTAGAGATCAGCTATAAGAAGGTTTTGTGAAAACAGACCTCTAAGTGACGTTGCGGGGGATTAAGTGGCGTAATAGATAAATATTTTCGTTTTTAAACTACTTGACCTACCTGCTTGAAAATTGGTAGGAATGTTTCTTTCATGGAGTACATATCCGTTACAAAACGGTTTGGGGAAAATTGACTTCTAAGGGGTGTTGCGGGGGTTAAGGGCAGATATAAGTAATTATTTCTATTTTTAAACTATTAGACGCACAGTCTTGAAATTTGGTGAGCAGATTCCTCTCATAGGATAGAGATACACTACAAAATGTGTTTTGTGAAAATAGACCCCTAGGTGGCGTTGCGGGGGTTCAAAGGGTTTATTGAAAAAAAAATTTTGAATTTTGAATTTATTGGATGCACAAATTTTGCTAAGCAGATTCCTTTCATAGAGTGCAATTCCCTACAAAATAAGTTTTGTGAAAACAGACACCGAAGAGGCGTTGTGGGGGCTCAAGTGGCGTTATAGATAACTATCCCCATTTTTAAACTGTTAGACGTACAGTCTTGAAATTTGATAAGCAGATTCCTTTCGTAGAGAACCGCTACAAAATGGGTTTTGCGAATATCAACTACTAAGTTTAATTTCGGGAGATTAAGAGGCGTAATCGATAAATATTTCCATTTTTAAACTATTTGATCATCCGGCTTGAAAATTGGTAGGCATGTTCCTTTCATGGAATATAATTCCTCTAACAAAGAGTAAAATGAAAATTGACCCCTAAGGATGGTTGCGAGGGGTCAAGAGGAGTTACAGAAAAAATTTCTGTTTTTAATTGTTAGACCCAAATACTTGAAATTTTTTAAGCATGTTTCTTTTGTTGAATAGGGATGCACTAAGAATGTATTTTAAGTAAATCAATTTCTGCGGAGAGGTGCAGGGGTTACTGGGACGTTATTGACATAAAAATTCCTTTTTTCGAGCTACAAGGACTATAATAATGAAATTTGGTTTGCATTTTTCTTTTGTTGAATTGAAATCCGCTAAGAGCGGTTATTTTGGAAAACGGCTCTCAACGAGATTACGGGGATATTGATAGTAAAACTTTTGTTTTTTTCTGTTTGATTTAGACTTGAAATTTGGATTGCATGTTCAATTTACGGAGTAGAGATCCACCGCGAAAATTGGTTTTGCGGGATTCCACTTGGTTTTTGGGTTACGAAAGAGCAAACATCATTCTATACTTCAATTTTAGAGATTTTTAGAAAATACAAATTAGATGAGTTCTGCCCTTTTTTTTTATCAACAGGCGACAGTTAAAGGTATAAATATATTTTTCAACACAATCGAATTCTTAATGCTAGGACTTAGATATCAATAATTTATACATATATATAAGCAGTAAAAATTTATAAAGCATCATGAAATACCCAGCGAAGCGGGGGGTAACAGCTAGTATCTTAAATAAAATCACTGACCTTATATTTTACATCGGCTGCTCCTTCGTGGTGATTTCTGCCTTTTTAATGGCTGGAAGAATGGGAGAAGAATCCACGCTCTGTAATAAGGATTTTCCTATATTCAATCCACTTCTCCTTGCGTAGCTCCATACGTAACAGGCTATCTACGATTGTCAGCCCCTTCGTGCTGAAGTCTCGATCTTTAATTCACTTAACTTCCCTCTTCCTATCACTTCTCTTTACTTAACTTCCTTAACTCGCGAAACTCGAACTTATATAATATATCTTATTTGCATAAATCAAGCTTGGCTCTTGGTGAAGATTGGTTGAAATAAATAAGTTATCTTTAGGAAAATAGAGGAGGTTAGTTAAGGACCGTATAGATCCATCACAATCTGAATACTTGAATTCCAAATTTTGAAACTGAACAGCAGCAGTTATATCTAAAACCTTAAGCCCCCTCCAAAAGTCTTCTAATCTACCAATCTTAAAATGTGGTTACAGTATTCTAGAGGCTATGGTTGCGAACTCGAGGCCGGAATGTCGCGAGCTCAGTGACATAACGTACACCGCCGCAACCCCCGTATTGCAGAGGGACCCAGAGTTCTAGGGGGTCCAAATCCTGAGTGCCGTCAAACACTTATATTTTGTAAAACCAATTTGGGGCCCAAAAACTGACTTTGCAGGGGGCCCGAATTTTTTCCGTTACTTCACTGCGCAAGTTAAGGAATCCTAGTGCCACTGAAGAACCCGCCACCGTTTAGAAGGGGCCAATGCACGTTAAATCTCTCGAGGTTCAATGTCCTCCCACTTGTGTAGTATTTAGGAGAGAGAGAGATGAACGCTAAGGTCTCGTCCTCGTCACGACCGAGGTTCAAAATCAAAAAAGTCCAACGCCAAACACCCTCGTGTTGCTTTATAGTGCGACGTAAGAAAACTCTCCCTCACTCCTCTCAATCTTAGACAGAAGCTAGATGTATTTGTGAAAACATTTAAAATTATACTTAAATCTCCTGCACATAAGTTTTCGAGGTCTGTCTCTCTTTCATTTTCACATCTTCGCTTTCTCCCTCTCCTCATTCTCTCTCAATCCCTCTCTTTCTTTTCTTATCTCTCTCTCTTTCTCTTACCGTCCCTCTCTTTCTCACGGTTTTCTCTTTCTCACGGTTTCTGTTTCGTTTCCTTTCTTCATTCGGTTACATATTTTCACGGGGGAAAAATCCAGCAAAAGTCTCCTTGAATTACGCGGATATTAAAATAAATTCACAGTTCAAGTACTTCTTACATTATTTCAAAAATATTCAAACATCTCTAAAATCTCACAATAATTTTAAAATCTTTATTTAATTCAAATTATCAAAGAAAGTATAAAATTTGTACTTTATGGAAAAGTTATCAATGGCAATAAGAATGAGATAATAAGAGAAATATAAAAAGATATATAGGCTTCTATAATAAGAGAAAATATTTCCTACTTATTAAAAATATCTCCAAAAATTTGATGAAAAACTTTCCAAAATATGTAGTGACCCTCGTAGTTAAAAGGAGTAGATGATGGCATTGTATCATAAATGCATAAAATCTATGATGAATATACGGAAATGCGCAAAAAAAAATTGAATTTCTTTTTGAGAATGTTCTTTTCCTTGGGGAAATGAGAGAGTTCTTTTCCTTGGGGTATTTTACTAGGGTAAGTCATTAAGTGAAACCCAATGGCTGAGTGGTAGTGCATCTCGCTTCTCCACCACAAGACCGAGGTTCATATCCTGGGCTGAGCAAAGTCGACTCAACCTTTCATACCTTCAGTGGGTAGATAAATGAGTACCAAGCTTGCTTGGGAATTTAACACTTGGAATTTGGCGTCAAACTGACCACATAACTGGAACATCTGCCCACACTCCCCAGAGCCCAAGGTCACGTATACTGCGATTGGCACAATAGGCCTTGGCCCTCATGGAGCCACTAAGTTAAGTCATTAAGTAAGCCACAGAGGCATATGGCAGTATTTAAAGTATTAACAGATATCTCCAAATAATGATGGTGGATGGCAGCCGCATACAGCTTTAGGATATTCAAATCATATTGAGTTGGTAGCATTTACATGCAGGTGTAATGCAGTTTCAAAAATGGCGATGTTGCTGAATGATTGTACGATGAAAGAGCAGCGTGCTGAGGTCCGATTTTTGTAGACGAAAGGACTTGAATAAAAAATATTCATAAAGAAATGTTATCTGAGAACTGTTTATCGCGTAAAGTAGTGTACAATTGGGTGAAGAAATTTTCGAAAAGTCTTTCCAATATAGTTTATGAAGATCGAAGCGGCCGTCTAGTTTTGATTACGACAAAATCAATTGAGCAACAGGTGGAAGAATTGATTCGGGGTGATCGAAGAATGACAATTGACACAGCATAGCAACGGCAATAGGGTGTTCTCATTGTATAGCACATAGCATAATGCATGATCGTTTGAATTTCCGAAATGTGAATGCACGTTGAGTCCCCCGGCAACTAACCGAGGAACACAAAAAAAAATTGAATGGGCATTTGCTTTTATCTGTTTGGTCCACAGAAACAGCATCTTGAAGGCAAACAATTTACAGATAATGACGAGACTCAGCATGAAGTCTTACTGTGTATGAGACAGCAACCCAAATAATTTTATGCAGCTGGAATTGAGGCTCTGATAAAAAAAAAATGGGATAAATGCATCAACGTTGCTGGAAATTATGTCGAAAAATAAAAATTGCTTCCAATGGATTATCATGTTAAATTATTTTTTACTGTCTTTTGTGACTTACTTAATGACTCTCGTATATAACCTCCGTTCGAGAGCATTTCAGAGCTTATATATGAATCAGGTGAGACCAACAATTAAGTGAGTCTGGAACACCCGTGTTCAACGCCTGTATTTCATAATTTTACTGTAAAAACTTGATTTTTTTTTCGTATACTGCATAGTTAAAAAGTAAAAAATTGTGTTCCTACAAAAATTTTATTTATTTTTGGTAATATATATTTTTTTAGAGTTGTTAGAAAAAAAGGAAATTTTTGTAATATTTTGGTTCAGATTTCTCAAATTTCCCTTGGTTGATTCAATTTCAATTGGATCAAATTTCAATGAATCAATTTGGTTCAAATTTCTCTTTTTAAAAATAATTTTTCAAAAAATTCTTTTTGCTGCATTTTTTTAGTTTTGCAACATACTTTCTTAAACAAGATATCAATCATTGGCATGGCCAAGTAATTTTAGCGCGTTTTTCACATGTTGTATTTTACAATAATGCAACTAATGAACTTTTTACTAACAGAAAGTAGTGTGTGTGTACTATATTTAAAAAAAATTTTTTAATTTAAATTATTAAATTTAAATATGATTCGGCTCATCTAGGGCACAAATGCGACCCAATGCCGAAAACCCGAGGTCAATCGGTTAATTATTGGCTGAGAAAAAGGTACGACAAAATATGTAACGAAGACGAAGACGAAATTTGAGTCCTAATAGCGCTTTTTTTACACTACGCGAAAAACGCGCTAAAATTAACATTTAAATAATTATTTAAGTCATACTTTAGAAAATTGTCTCCAAACCCAGTAGGATATCTTAAAATCAAAATCCGCAAAGTGACTAAGATATTTTTTCTGGCCAAAGGTCGGATACTTTTTGAACAGACCTGGTAACTTAATATCTTAAGGTAAATATTTCGTACACTGTCCCACAGAATAGCATATATTCATATCTAATTGCATTATTCGTATTTTAAGTGACTATTGTTTTTGGTAATGTATAAAACCGTCATTAAATTATTTTTCAAAATAGAGTAGTGGATAAAGTATATTTTCTTAGATTAATTTTATATTTTCTTTTTAATCATTTGCTAGCTGTAGTGGCCGTAAAATCTGGCGTATATACAACGCGCACTTATAACATAAAAAATAACATCGAAATTTAGAGGTGCGCGTTATACACCGAGTGTAAAAGTGATAGCTTTAAAAAAAATAAAAGATAAGCATGAAACAAGATAAGACTTTTATATAGATCAAAATACTGTTTATTTAAAGAAATGACATTCCTTATGAAGTTGAAGGGTTGTAGTTCTAGAAGTATACATTTTTTTTTTGAAGTGAAAACTTCTTTAGCGGCGTTGGGCACTTTTTGGTAGGGGAAAATCTTATGGGTTCGCGTCACCGACATGCTGTAACTGACGCCCGCGCAGTGTGCTGTTCGCCTTAGACACTTTTTGGATGGGTGAAATCTTGTGCGTTCGCATCAAAGATATGCTTAATGCAGTATATCTGTAGCTATACAGCTGACGTATAGTGCTGTGTATATTTTATAAGTGAAATTCAATGGATTTAGTGAAAAGTTCAATGTGTATTTACTGTGCATTGCTCGTTCCGATTCCGAGAATGGGCAATACTTTTTAATGGTTGCCGTTTATATTTCGCCTGGAAAATCTATGAGACAGATACAACAATTTTTATTCGAAAATTTGTTGATTTATACAAAAGAAGGTTCTGAAATACTCGAAAGAAGATTTGGCGAAAAATATGATAATGTACCGATGATTTTATGTGCAGACTTCAATGTTGACTTTGCAGATGATAAAAATCTACCACTAATTGAATTTCTAAATGAAACACTTAATTTAAATATGTCCAATGATCGAAAACTCAGTACTACAAATTATAAAACGACGATCGATGCGGTTTTTACGTGATACTTAGATAAATTTGTGAATCAAACATTTTCCTTTCTTACTTTAGTTACCATAAGCCTATTATTGTATCTTTTTTAGATGAAAATGAAATAATTGAAAGTACAAAAAGTCCAAGTATTGTTGAAATCAATGATGATAATGATGCAAATAATTAAAATAATGTTAAAAATCAAGTACATTGAAATTTAAGTTAGTACAAATACTATCCATAAATGATATGATTGTATATTAATTGTTATTTCAATTGAATTGTATTTATATTTTGTCATGATCTTGTACAGACCGTAATATATTTGAATAATAAAAAACCATATAAACATGCATTTAGTTGTTGCTCGGAATGTCAATAGATGTGAAAACCAGATTAATGTTGATAATTTTAATTCAAACATTATGAAATTTCAAATTTTTATACTAAAAGCTCTAAGTTTTCACTTCTATCGGCAGTTTCTATAACTGCCATTTTTTTTTTTTTTTATCAAACTGGGAATAATAACAGGAAAATTATTTTGAAACATGATAGCATTGCGCACGTATATTTCAAGTTTCTTCATAAAATAGGGGGTGCGCGTTGTACGGCGAATAAACCAAAAAATTAAAAGAATGCAACTTGAAAGTATGAGTGCGCGTTATATGCCGGATTTTACAGAATATAAGTGGTGGTGGCGTGTCCATGAGAAATCTTAAGAAAATCGTGAGGTGGCAGCACTCAGGTTGAGATCTCTACGATGTTGTGCGAACAGAGTCGCTCATGATCGAATGGAGGGAATTCTTTAAGGAAAGCTAGAGAGTGAAAAATTGTGGGACAATATCAAAAATATGATGAGGAGCTGGTGGAGTATCAAGGCAATTGTTTGCGAGAACTATAGATTCTTGTTCAACCTATGTGAATTTTCATGCTTCGGAAGTGCCCGGTTCTTAATCGGGTGATGGTCTTTTAGCGTTGATTTCACAGGTCTGCAAATCTACTTTAATGGGGTTTCCTTTAAGATGGTGTCTTGCAATCTCATTTGCATCAAGAAGAGTTGTTTGGCCAAAGGTTTCATCAGTTAAATCTCTTTCTTTCTCAGCTAACCAGGGAGACCAGGATTGGTGTTGATGGCTTGCATGCTCTTTTCAAAAATGGCAGGTGTAATTCCTTTTTTGAGCACGGAACAATGAAATTGGTTACGATATATCTCAGAAGAGCCTGTAACCCCTAGATAGTGCGTTCCCTTGGTAGCGGATTGTGGAATGTCTCCATTGATTATCCTTTCGGTGGTAAGAGGGTAATAATGTACTTCTCGCAGACCAATAGGCAGAAGTCCAACCTATCGGGGCTGTGGCAACCATCTCCCATGGTAAATCAACTAGTTATATAAGTAATATATTCCTTTAACACTAGATTATCCAAGAAAGTCATTTTGACTGTTGTTTAATTTCAATTAGAAAAACGATTACGTATATCATGACACAATTTCTTAGAATTTTTTTAGAATATATATTTTTTTCTATGTGAAGTAAATTTTTTTATTGTTAATAGTAACAAATAGTAATAACTGTAAATAATATAAAAAGATATTAAAAATTAATTTTAAACAAATTTTTTACACATTAGTTATTCTTTCACAATGCAGTCATTTTGACTGCTTTTGGGCAATATAGGTATATACAAAGTTTCAGTCTTTCTAGGAATAAATAAATCGTCTGGTTTATTACTGTCTAACTGATAAGTGCTCACTTAACTTATTTGTAAAACGGAATTTGAGGGGGAAAAGTAATTTCCCAGTGTGAGTTAAATTTTGGAATTCGCGTTGAGGGAAAATCCAATTGATTTAAAAAATATATACAGAGAAAGAGGAAAGGCCGTTATTCTGGATAGAAATCGCAAGATACGGATCAAGATCAATACGTAAAACGGAGTAAATGAGATTCGTAAATGCATAATTTCGATTTAAAAGTAAATACTTCCTCAAATACAATACCTGATGAAATGGGTGTTTTTCATTCTTTAAATTATGATCATGAAACAAAATGGTTACAGACAGAAGAAAAATGCTTAAATCTTTCGAGATACTTATTATTTTTTTTAAAAAAAGGTGCATTTTAAGTGGTTATAACTATTTTTCACAATGCTTTTCATAGAAACATTATTTATAATTATTTGGATGATTTCAAAGAAACAATTAATATTTTTGCAAGAATTAATACGACATTACTGTAATTTGTGTGTAAAGTATTGAAAACGCATAGTCGTCCATACAATTAAAATATACTTTATTCTTTTAAAGCTTACCAATTATGCGTTGATGACATATTGACAAAGAACATATTCTCCATAAAAAAATACTGAAAAAAAATTGTGTAATTTTTCCTTACATAAATATTTGTCAAAAACAAATTGAGTGTAATTGTCTAAGAAAACTACTTAAGAGATCCCATTTTTTCTTGCATTGCAAAATATAATTTAGTTATTATTAGGTAAGACACACACATACACATTTTTCACATTAAAACCAATAAAGGTTTAGAAAAATAATTTTAACTTTCAGTTCTTTGAAAGTTATTTATTCATCATATATGAAAATGAAAAACATTTTGCCCATGCGATAGATGTTACTTATATTAAAAATTTGACATTAAGAAGCTCCTAAATACAAAATCAAATTTTATATAAAACTAACTAGAAGTCTTAAGCCTCAAAAACTGCTTAAGGGTCCATATTTTTTTGTGAATATTCCTTAACATATTATTAAGAAATGCTGAAAATAGTATACAATATCGAGCTTTAGGTTCATTTAAAATTAATAAGATATTTTTAAGAAACTAAACTTAAACTATGTTCTCTCCAAAAGAATTTAACTTTTTAAATACTTGGAATCAGGCAACATGTTAAAGTACTTGTAGAATAGTTATGGGCGTATTAGTTTAAACGTGGGAAGTTCAAAAGCAAATGAGAATATCAGCAGGAAAGGAGTTTTAAGCATATATCGATAAGAGGATATTCAATTTTTATCATAATAATGTCATTTAAAATTACCAAAAGATAACGACATCGTTCAAATAGAAATCGTCAAACATTTTATATTTTCTTAAGATCGTATGTTTAAAACAATTAAACAATTACGACAACAATTATAAAATTTATTGAAATCATTTCTGAATAATTCATTCTTTTTTACACTTCCGTAAGGATGTTCTCAGCGTGAATCCTTCCTTCCTTATTTCACAAGAGGATTCTTGTTTCTCAATTCCAAGCCAACATAAACGTCTTTTGGTTGCAACATTCCTACGCCAGTCAAATACTCTAAAGGTACCTGAAATAACAAATCAAGCATAGGTTG
This sequence comes from Trichonephila clavata, assembly GCA_019973975.1. Classification (NCBI taxonomy): domain Eukaryota; kingdom Metazoa; phylum Arthropoda; class Arachnida; order Araneae; family Nephilidae; genus Trichonephila; species Trichonephila clavata. Next base: position 6,026 of record BMAO01032440.1, on the reverse strand, counting down.
AGACTAACACAAACACAATCTAAAATTTATGGAGATATTGTCTGTCCCATTCCCTTTATTTATCCTTTTTATTAATTTCTTGTTGAGATAAATTTTGCAGATGAGATTTTCATGACCTCTAACACCAATACTATTTTAAGGACAATCGCAGGACTATTAGAAATTAAATCTTCTCTAAAATAGGGCTTGATGAGTTACCAGTCATTATTTGGAATAGCATTTATAAAAAAAAATATTTGGTTGTAGAATATTTTTAAACCTAAAAATGTCTGGACCTCAATAACAGAAAATAAATAAAAATTCAAAAGCTCTGTAAGACATTGAAGAAATTCTTTTCCTTGCACTCGCAAATATTAATACATGATTTAATTTCTTATGCGAAAGTAAACAAGTATTCACAACTTGCTATAATGAATATTTGGCTTTCGCTTAAATGAAAGTTTAAGTTTTAATCAACATTTTATACAAATGTTTCCAAATTGAATTTTTTTTTATTATTATTATCTGATGTTTCAAATTCCATTCTAAGCACATATCCCACTCTACTCTTGAAACGTGAAAGTTTTTACTAAGGTCAAAGAGGTCATTAATAGAAAAACCATTAAAAAGCCCTCTTCTAATTCAAGCACAACGTCTATGATATGTCTAACGCAGTATGGACAGAATTTTTAAACATATTATTATAACAAAATCAATTTCTACAATTGTTAATTTTACAAATTTCATTTAAGAGAAATTGTTCATATTTGGTGAGTATTTTTTATTTGTGTTTGAAATTTTTCCAGCACTCAGAGTGTTAAGGAGTATTACCTTGAGTCCTCCCCACAATTAAAGATTTTTTGTTAAATACTATAAGGGATTTTTGGTTCTGAAATTCATATGCTCTGAAATTTTCAGGTAGTATGCGGGTGTCACTTAAAGAACGAATTCAAACATCTAGGCCAGTTTCTCCATAATTACTATGAAATTTGTTTCACAAAGGACTTCCTTGGTCTTTCAGAACTAGATTCAGGCACAGAATTTCAGAACCCGAGTTGATAATGGTTTGTGCGTATGAGTCCCATACCCCCACATGTACCATTAATATTTATCGCACTTTGCGTTAAGTTCTTATCCTTTTTTACTCATAATGAAAAATATGCCAAATTTGACACTTTTTTTTATTTCTGTTATAAACTTTAAAATAATCCTTTTTATAAGGAAAACTGTGCTGAAATCAAATTAAATTCTTAAAATTTGCGCAATGAATAAAAATGTTATTGAAGATTGATGCCGGAAATTAATCTCTTTCTCCTGTAACTTAGTTAAGTGCATTCAATTAAAATAAAATATGGCAGTTATAGAGACTGCCGATAGAAGTGAAAACTTAGAACTTTTAGTATTAAAATTTGAAATTTCATAATGTTTGAATTAAAATTATCAATATCAATCTGGTTTTCACATCTATTGACACTCCGAGCAACAATTATATGCATATGTTTATATGGTTTTTTTATTATTCAAATATATTACGGGCTGTACAAAAGATAATGACAAAATATAATACAATTCAATTGAAATAACAATTATTATACAATTATATTATTTATGGATAGTATTTGTATTTATTTAAATTTCAATGTACTTGATTTTTAACATTATTTTAATTGTTTGCATCGTTGTCACCATTAATTTCAACAATACTTAGACTTTTTGTACTTTCAATTATTTCATTTTGTTCTAAAAAAGATACAATAGGCTTATGGTAACTAATGTAAGAAAGGAAAATGTTTTATTCAAATTTATCTAAGTATCGAGCGTGTGTGTGTGTTAAAACCGCATCGATCGTCATTTTATATTTTGTAGTACTGAGTTTTAGATCATTGGACATATTTAAATTGTTTCATTTAGAAATCCAATTAGTGGCAGATTTTTATCATCTGCAAAGTTAATATTGAAGTGTCCACTTAAAATTATCGGTGCATTATCATATTTTTCACTAAATCTTTTTTCGAGTATTTCAGAATTTTCTTTTGTATAAATCATCAAATTTTCGAATAAAAATTGTTGTATCTGTCTCATAGATTTTCCAGGCGAAATATAAATGGCATTCATTAATATGTATTGCCCATTCTCGGAATCGCAACGAGCAACGCATATTTCGCCTATATCAGAAACATTAACTCCAATGCTTCTAAAAATTTAATATGTAAGTCCTTATGTGAACTAATGAAGTGTGACGTATCTTGAGTATTGGGATAAATAGCTACGCCTGCTGCTGGAACTTCGGGTCTTTTATAACTTATAACAAAGTTGAAATTCGGAATATCAAATGGTTCTTCGTTTTTCATACGAATTTCTGACAAAAGCAGAACATTTGACTTTTTTACGAAAGCATCATTTTTAGGTCAGCTGCATGCGCATGCAAACTTTGACAATTGAATGAAAATATTAATAATCCTTTCTTGTTGGAGATGAATTCTAGAAAAGGTTTGGTGACCGTTTGTAATGTATTGTTTTGTAACATTTTCAATTCTAACGTTAGATCCTCTCGATGACGTGTTGATCTTTTATGATGTTTATTTGCATTAATAACCATATTTTAAACTTCAACACATTAATCTTGAATTATTATTAGATTTTATAAAATTTTTAATTTCAAAATCCACGATAAAAATATGATTGAACAACTAGAAGTCTGTTTTACCACAGTAGTAAGAAAACGTCTAAGCCACTGTGAAATACTGATCCGGATAGCGTGATGCATTGCAGAGGTTAAATATTAGAAAATAAATAATATAAAATTTTCAAACGCCAGAATAAATACCAAGATTTAAAATAATTTTAAATAATATAAAATTTTCAGACTCCAAAATAAATACGAGTATTTAAAATATTTTCTGTTATTTATTTTTTATCTTAAAAATATTAGTATATTTATTTAGTACTCACTATTGTACTGCACAATGATTCTTCAATCAAACGATTCAAATAATAATCAAACAAAAGCTCTATTTCAACAATGCACAGTAAATACACATTGAACTTTTCACTAAATTCATTCAATTTCATTTATAAGATATACACAGCACTATACATCAGCTGTATAGCTACAGGTATACTACTATAAGCATGTCGGTGACGCGAACGCAAGAGATTTCACCCATGCAAAAAGTTCTAAGGCGAACAGCACACTGCGCGTGCGTCAGCCAGAGCATGTCGGTGACGCGAACCCATAAGATTTTCCCCTACCAAAAAGTGCCCAACGCCGCTAAAGAAGTTTTCACTTCAATAAAAAAAACTATTTATTTACGGGAGACCCTAAACTTCAGAAACATGTAAAATCAATGTTCTCTTGTATAAAACTTAGGCATTAATAGAAACAGTCAAAAAATACCTTTGTTTGCGGGCTCTTTTTTATTTTAAAGTTGGCAATGACGTAAGCGAGACAGACTTTTACTTCCATGAGGGCAAATCTCATTCCAACGCAATTTCGGGGTCCAGCACCGAAAGGGAGGTAGGCATATTGGTCGCGTTTGGCCCGTTCCTCGGGTGTGAACCTGTAAAAAATCAGATTTCTTTAAATGATCCCTTTATGTAATTTTTATAAAACCAAAATAAGAGCTTACACTGTGTTAAGTGTCATAAGTCATTAAATTAGGGCGGCGGAGAAGCTGGGGAAGTGGGATGCCATCTCAGATGTCGCCCCCTAATTGTTGCATGTAATTCAAAATTGCGAAGTTCGTTCTTCGATAAAGCCCTCGTATTGATTATGATTATGAAGTTAACTAAAAAAATTTTAACGTCATCATTTTATGAGCCTTAATTTTTACAAAAGTTTATTAACATTTGAGTTCATAAATAAAATATGCTCTACAATGGTATTAGTAATAAAAATGAATGTATTTTTTAAACCATTTTAGGGAATGACAACAATACGGGGCATACCAAATGCAACATCAAGAAGAAATGACCAGGAGAAGACACTCATAAAACACACGGGGAAGACATCAATAAATAAATTATATTTATTTTGAAATGATACACGTAAAAAATAATGAGTTCAGTAGATTGTTGGATCAATCTACTCAGTAGATTGGATGCAATATACGAAACAATACAGAGATAATGCGAGGGCAAAATACGTCATAAGGAATGACTCTCCTCTACAGTTTACCATGCTTCGTCTTTTCAAACTGTGATTGAAGAGCATGCAAGCGGCGGCCAATCGCATCCCAGATTTGTGCGGTTGGTGAGAGATCAGAGAAAATGGTTGCCATAGATGCATCTGAACATTTTGCTCACTGCATTGGCTGATATGCACAGTAAGTGGTTGATCGTTGTCCTCCTGCTATTCAGGGGAATTGGGTAACCCGTCCCCCTAAGGAAGGCCACCAGCCGCAGTAGATCAACCAGGAATTATTGGACCATCATAGTTCCCTGAATACGATCCAAAGGTTATGTTCGAAGCTGGAAATGACGCCACGTTGTTACGTAGATAGGGTTCCCTGCATGAAGCCGGATAGAACCTTTCCCCATGTTGGTGCCCCACACTTATATGGCGGACTATCATTGGGCCAACAGAAGCATGGCTCTTGTCTGAGAACATGATCTTTTTTATTATTCCAACCATGTCGCTCTAGCCCAGCATTATTGAAAACACAATCGTCTGTGCTGTGTGGTCATTGGAATTCTTTTTTACATAAGTGAATGCCGCTAGCAACGAATTGAAAACTAATGTTTTTGATGGATCATGAGTATCCTGCAAATACTGCAAATTGGTGGCAGAAGGGACTTATATACGATGCCGCCTCCAACACGCAGTGGAAGCATTGATTCGTGCATGCTGGTGTAGGTATCCCTTAAACTTGCACAGGTATCCCTTAAACTTGCACAGGTATCCCTTAAACTTGCATTAGGTATCTTAACTTGCAGGTATCCTTAAAATTGCATAGGTATCCCTTAAACTTGCATAGGTATCCCTTAAACTTGCATAGGTATCCCTTAAACTTGCATAGGTATCCCTTAAACTTGCATAGGTATCCCTTACTTATACCTTAAACTTGCATAGGTATCCCTTAAACTTGCATAGGTATCCCTTAAACTTGCATAGGTATCCTTTAAACTTGCCACATTTCCTTTTTTTTTCACCCTTTTTCTAATGCCAGTGCACCGTAGACGCTTCTGATTGAGTATCAGCTGAGATTTGAAGTATGGTCCAATAGGTCCTTTCCTATTCAGTCATAGCGAACCCCGTAAGGAACATCAGGATGCTGGAGCCACTGCCGTGGATTACAGATTAATACTATCTTATATTGCATATCTCCTCTGGGATACTGAGATAAGAAAAAAAAATTCCATAAAGATTTCCCAGGCAGAAATAATGGCACGGATATTCTTCAGGTCCTTTCCCTTATATCCTATTCAACCCTTGCCAAAGAACTGCTCATTTCACTTAATTTGCATTACAGGATGAAATACCCCTGCTCAAAAATTTGCATAATTTTTTGGCTACGCCTTTGTGGTGTTGCATTTTCATTGTTACTTAATATATAAAATATTTTATCAAAAATTTTAAAACCTATAGAAAAAAGATGTAAAATTATGGAATTCAATAAACCTATAATCCTGAATAATATTATAACATTTTCAAAGATTAATTCAAAAAGGCTAAAGGAAAAAATAATAGGTAATGCGGATATTATTAAACACACATTTAATCCTGAATTAAATTAATCTTTTTTATCCTAAAATGATGTCTTTTCACGAAACATATGTTACTTATTTAGATATTTTAGCGCATAAAATTGAATGCAGAAAAAATTAGATATTACAGAATATATAATTTATTTCAATGTTAAATCAAATTAGTGAATGGAGGAAGACACACGCTCACACATACAATTCTAAAATACGTAAATATGAGTATATTGTAATCAAAATGAGTTTGTCAGATTAAAAACAATGGTATTCAACATCCTGTAATTGTATATTGTAATTGAAACATAAATTAATTAATAATGAATTATATGTATATGTTTAAATAG
>BMAO01032439.1:0-34194 GCA_019973975.1 Trichonephila clavata | reverse complement strand
ATATATGTTATTTTCTAGGTCATGGAATACGCATAACTCAAGAATTCAAGTAAGAGAAAGTAGTAGAAGAGAGAGAAAATTTCCAAAGTAAAGGAAATTAAAGGCAGATCTCTCACGGTGTGGATTGCTTTTCCAAAAGTAAAGCTGTAACTTGTTTCTTGTCCTTTAAAGTGAAGTCTGATTACTATTATTAGATTTCATAGAACCATTCCCACCCATTCATTAGAAGCATTAAGGAAACTTTTTTTAAAAATCTATTTGTTTTCTATTTAAGAAAGAATAAAGCCTGATTGATAGCACTTAAAACCTAATTCTTAAATTAAATCCGAGTATGCGAAAATAAATCTTGTACAAACAATCAAACCATTATAAAACCTGTTGCTACAATAAAAACCGATTTAATAGAACATAGGGCTTCAAAAGCTAAATATTTTTTTTAACATTATAAACTTCGTGCACCACGCAATGTATAACGGGGATACAACACAGACATAAGAGAAAGGATTACAACACAAACATCCATGCCTTCTCCGGGATTCAAACCAGTCCTGCGGCACGCAGTCAGCTTCACTGACCACTTACTGGATGGCGGCAAAAAGCTAAATATTGAAGTACCCCACAACCCAAAATTATAAATTCGGTCAAAAATGGACAAAATAGTTATATGGTTGAATTTTTTGTAGGTCACTTCATCCCTGTTGGTTGCCACCGACGAGGGAAAAAATCAGTTTTTCTTTTCATTTTCTTTCCGCTACTTCTTAATTTTTTTTACTGAGTGCTTATGGCAAAATTAAATTCTAGTATAAGTTCGTATCGCCAGAGCTCAGGTGCATCCCTCTAGGGAGGAAACTGGGAGTTAAAATTACCTGTAGTGATTGGTATTCACGTATATGGTGCCGCACTAAAAAGAGATACCAGCTCTCGCGGAATGTACTAGGTGTGCAATGGTAAAACACCAATCCGCAGCTATTTAAAAATAAAAAAAAATAAACTTCTTAATTTTTTGAATTAAAGTATAATTTATTATTTTATTTAAGGGATACAAGAGAAATCACAAATGCCATTTCTTTTAAAGGGTGTCTTTGAAACTGATAAAAAAAATGTATGGATACTTTTTTAAAAAAATTATTTTATTTCACCCTACTCTCGCTACTAATTGTTTTCTATTAATATGTGTTCAACTTTGAAATTAGTTTATTTTTGATTCGCTCATTTGCTAAATTTATTCTAAATATTACTTCTAATTATGAAATGGAACATGGGTTTTAAAACTGTAAAATATAAGAAAGGCAATCTTAATCTATCTGTACTGGCATGAGAAATCTTAAAAATAAAGAGCTAGTTCACACAAAATAGAAAAAAATGATACTTTATTTAATGATGACTCTTCTGGTAAGGATTCTGTTATATAATTACCAACATTGAATTACATATTGACATCAATATTTATAATTCCTCATTCTCCAGTTTCTTTAACCAAGAATTAATCTTGACTGAAAATAAATACTTGGCTTGCAGTCTATTTCTCTCTCAAGTGAAAACAAATATTCTTTGTTAAAACGATCTACTCCCAAATCAAAAGTAAATAATTTAAATGCTGTATAAAACTCATTCTCGTTGCTTGAAAAAGATTAGTTTAAAAGTATATTTTCTGCTTGTAAGAAAAGACTAAATATACCATAAACATTCATTCTTTATTAAGGCGTACATCAACATTACAAGTTGTCAGCTCTCGCGTCAGAATCAGCTGGCAAGTGAGTGAGTGAATATTAACGTCGCGCTGTTCAGTTACACGAGAGCTTTTGGTGACGAAGCTCGTAATTTGGAACCATGGTCACGTGACGAGGACGACACCTGAGCTGGCACCCCCTCTCCTAACTACCACATCACACCAACGGGATGAGGTTTGAGCTCTCGACAGATTTAACTTGCATCGTTTTTCTATACGGTGGGTCTTTAGTGGTACTGGGCTCGATTTCATGACATGCCTCCCATGATTCGATACCTTAACCACTTGGCTACCGCGGCCACAAGAATCAGCCAGCACTTTTATGCTGAAGATAGATAAATCCATTGAAGAATTTCAAAAGTGTGTTTCATATATGGTAAATGGCAAATACACTGGCTAATTTTCTTTGAATGTATATGTTGGTGTGATTTCTATGGACTCGGATAAAATATTAAATATTGAAGTGAACGCTCAAATACAAAAACTGGAAACGGATTCCGAACCTCCAAAAAATTTAAAATCTTATTCACATGGATTTCAGAAAAAACCAGCATCAAATATCGGAATTTTCAGTATCTATATTATTTTCAAAAAGTACTAAGAAAACCTACGTATTGGATACATATCATGTTATGAGGTAAGAGATTCAAAGGCATTCACTAATGTGAATGACTTATATGTCCGTGTGTGCGTCACGAAATATTGAAGAATATGGCATTTGCACACAAAAGGGAGATGACTTAAGAAAAGTTAATGGGTGTACCGAAATATCCAGGTTAAAAAAACTAGCTAGCCCTCAAATTTATTGATATAATTCAAAACAGCTTCCAAATTTTAATTCGAAAAATCCCTCGAAATTTGTTTAACAAGCAGACTGAAGCTATTCTTGCATTTTTACATTACTGCTGCACATAAAAATATGCTTATGCACGGGAAAAACCCTTATAAATCTGACATATGTTGCAATTATCATAATAACAAACTATAAGGAAAGTTATACAAGCATAGAATAACTAGTTCATTAATTGCTGTGCAAAAGCTATATACATAGGCCTTAAAATATGTTTGCATGAGAGTGCACAAAATACTAACGATAGTTTTGATGTCCTTTTAAGGAGCCTAATTCCAAGGGAAATTATTGAGGAACTTTTGACGCTTCTGTTGGGGTGCATACTTGTCCATAATACAATTTAACGATGACGCTAAAGGAAATACCACTGTGTTAGAAAGTTTACAAATTCCTAAAAGTAGCCTTATTATAAGCATATTTCTAAGAAATGATGAAGAAAGAATAATTGATTCATCCAGTACGACATTCAGGACCAAATGCAAAAAGCTAAAGAAAAAGACTCATACGATATAAAATAGTAACTTAAAACTTTGAAAAGCAAAAGTGTAAATTAAACAAATTTGTAAAATTTAAAAACTAGCATCGGTTAACTATTTTTAGCTCGTATAATATAACATAATTGCTTAAAACTAAAGATTTGACAATTATACTTCACTATTATAAATATTCCTGTCCCTAACATTAATAAAACACTTTTTCATGCTTTTTCTTTTTGCAACTATAGTAAATGTTCCATATTTTTTAAATATTATTAGAAAAGTAAAATGTTATTTTAGAAAAACTGGAATTTTGTTTCTAAAACGTTTTGTAAGTAGTGAACAATGGTTTTACAAATTTGCGTTATTTTTCCAATTTTTATATTGATTTTTTTCCAAATACAGCTTTACTGTTATATAGTTTTTTAAACAAATCTGAAACGCATAAGAAAATCCTGATATTTCAAATTTAAAAAATAATAATAAGTTGCATTTAGTCAAACATTTAAAGTACAGAAAGTTCCGACGTATAACGTGCTCCTATACTTTCAAGCTAATTTAATTTTTTTTTTTTTCAGGTACACTCATCGTATAACCCAGACATCCCTTTTTTATAAGGAATTCTGAAATGTATTGTTACGTAGATAGGGGTTCGAGGATTTTATGCAAAATCAGTCTAAACAACAAGACAGTTCTTTAAGAGCTATGAGTATTTATTGTCGGAAATCAATCCTTGAAATACAGGATTCAACAGCAAAATTCACAGAATAGATAACAGAAGGATTTCACACCTTCAACAGCACTCAGACACAATAAGCAGTGTCTAAAATACACGTATGTAAATGACTATTCACAAGCACAGCCGAGCTAATCAAGTTCAAAGCAAGTCTACTAATCGCTAATCAAAACAATGCTCACTACTCGCTGGTTGAAATCAGACTGACTGTTGCGGCGAGTATCGCTCTATTTATATCCGGGGCCGAATTTTCTGGGAAGATGCGCTCGCGCCACAGATCGTGAAATTAGTGGATTTCTCTACTAATTTCTAGAAGAATCCAGAAGGTCCCGAACTCGCCAACATGGTCGCCCAAGTCGCTAAGTTGGTCGCCAACTTGGTCGCCAAAAATGATGCCAACGTGGCTCTATCGCAATATTTAGCCAAGTTCCCATTGAATCGCCATCATAACGTATGGGACGGCGTTGCTTGTGAATATTACAACTTTAACATGAAATAAATATAGCATAGAGTAATAGAAAGGCATTGCACATCCAAATACAAATTATTTACATTATTTTATACAAAATTCGTAACAGTATGGTTGCAATGCTCTTAAGTTTTGAGGTCTTTTATTTGAGATGTTATCCAAAGCTTTTGAAATAAAGAGTATGCTTCAAGAAGAGCAATCCTTTCAATTCAAATGAAATGGCATTCCTTTTAAATAAACAGTGTTTCGATATATGTAAAAGTTTAGATATTATTTCATCGTAGTCTCTCTTTTTTTAATGCTTTGAATTTTTTTATACTTAGCGTATAACCTGAACCGGTTAATTTCGATCTTATTTTGTGTTTTAATATTACGCGTTATACGCGGGCTTTTACAGTACCTATAATCCCATCTATCAAAATAAAATAACGAACAAGTATGCATCTGCAATTAATTATATTTTTGAATTCTTTAATAAACAAGATTATGTAATAAGTTATTAAAAGTAATTAATTTAATTTTTTGTATCAACTTCATTCGAAGTTCATTGCTCCCTATGTTATATATTATATTAACTTTGAAAGTCTGAAATATATGTTGTTTTTAAACATGCCTGTGTTTTTGTGAATCAATGATGACAAATATTTTTCTAAATTACTTATTACTTTTTATTAATAAGAATTCTTAAAAAGAGAGACATTACTTGAAATTTAGTAAACACTATTTGTATATCAACTAATTACATTTTAAAAATATTTATGTAAATGTTTTTACATTATTCAGTAAAAAATAAGCAAAACATTACAGAATTAACAAATTAATTGCATTACTTGTTTGAAAAATGATTAGCGATTCTTTTCATAGTTAATTTCTTCTGCGATAATTGAATTGTAAAATACCTTGCAAATTTATATAAATCCAAGCCATGAAAATGCACTGACTCATATTTGAGATAATTTTGTATCAAATGAGACAGAATACAAATTATGCTATTTTTTATAATAAAAAAAAAACAAATTTAAGAAGAATTGTATAAATATAGTTGCTTAGAAGGTAAACAACAAATTTGTAAAGGTAATAAATTTTTAATGCATACTCAATGCATATTTCATAAATAATAGCAAAAGCAATAATGCAGAAATGTATTTTCGTATTTCGGATTGCATGAGATTCAATGCATTAGTAAATTAATTTAATGAAAAAGGAAATTTTGTGGATATAATGTAATTAAAAATTAATTACTAAATTCTTCTCAGAAAATAACACAATCCATATCTCAGAAATGTTAAAAGATTTTTTTACGCTTAATGTAATAAAAAAGCACTTAAGAGTTATTAAAATTTTTCTTTTGTCTTGAGGTTTATAGAACTATTAAAAAACAAAACAAAAACTTATATTCCCATTTCAGCATTCATAGCCATATCTAACTATATTTATATGTGTATCTCCCGAGAGAAAAAATGAATGGAAATAAACTCATTTCAGTAATTATGAAAATAATAAATGTTAGCGTTCTTTATAATAATGAATACATATTGATAAATAAATTTTCTGTTGTTATTTTTGTCACAATTGTTTTATTTTAAATCGTAAAAAATTATGTAAATTTAATTTATTAAATTATTTTATTCTTAATTTTATGATTTAAAATTTTTTTATTACAAGACATAAAAACTTCCTTTTTTTATCATTTTATGCGCAAGCATGCTAAATTTTATAAGTAAACAAAAATAGTTACATTTACTTATTTAAAATTTCTAATTTTCCGGTTATTCAAAATATTGATTGTCATTACATATTCTTACAATAAAACACTTTACCCATTTTAAAATATACTCAATCTATTATATACTATCTATTATATACTCAAAATAATTTCACAGATATGAAATATTTCTGTAGAATACCTGTATATAATTGGTAATACATAAAAATTACGATATTTTAAAGGGGAATTATCGTATTTTAAATAGTTTTCTCGCATATTTTTTATTTTTATAATTATTAAAATTTCAAATTAAAAAATAATTTTTTGCACGTTAAACTTCATGAATATTAAAAAAAAATGTATTGGTACAATTTATACTTATTGATATACTGGTTAAGTCAACCCATCATAAAATGACAACATTTAGAAAAATTATTAATATAATTTACGAATGAGTTTACAAGCGAGCCATTTCATTGGTGGCACCACCTAGCGGTGGCTCCTACTACCAAAATATTTATTTCAAGCTTACATGAATGACGATTATAACAGTCATTTAATTTTGCCGAGAGTACAAGAGCCAAATTGATACTTAAGCGAAACATGAGGGCCTACGATATTCGCAATCCAGAAATTCTATTGACTCCAGCTGGTATCGAATCCGCAAACTATGTCTGGCACTCAACCTCTTAGCTACCGTGCCAACATAGGTTTTTACTAAAAAACGGAATTACTTGAAATAACACTGATGCGACTTAGATTACTTTAAATCCATTTTTTATTAAAATAAATGTATAAAGATAATATATGTGCACCCAACTTTATTAATAAATTGGTTTGTAATAAATATATTTTGCTTTAAAAGTTCAATGACCAAAAATGTGACTAAATATCTCATCAACATCTTTGTTCTTTTTCTGTGATAAAATGCAGTTGATCTTTCAAAGCCTTACTTGATATTGTCAGATGCATCGACCAATATTGATGTACCAGCCTTCAGCAGATGTTTTTGATCTCATCTGAAATGTTTTGTTGTTCCTTACACATTATCTAAGGATAAAAGTGTCAAGTAAAGGAAAAAGAGTGGTAAATTTATTAGTTGAACTAACGTTTTGGAATAAGTATTTTCGACAAAAAACTTTGTATCAAATTATGACCCCGTGCTTTAAGTATCCAGTCAATAAAATTGTCATTAGTAAGCAGGTGTTATTTTTTAGATGTAAAAGAAGATTTTACAGTTGTTGAAATTTGTCATCATTTATTGGCAACACGAAATGTACTGGAAATTGATTTCGTAAAGCTAAAATACATTAAAATATTAAAGAAGAAAACAGACAGATACATCCCCTTACTGATTCAAATAAAAAGTCAGGGAAGGATTTGAATTTAAATTAAATACAATGTTCGCTTTTCACACGACATATTTGTGGTTGATTGAAAACTTAAAACCTCAGTTCAACTTGAGCAAACATGTCCATAAGGCTTCCTGGTTAATTAAGTTTATGTTAACGAATAAATATCCCTTTATATCTGTATGTCCCAATAAATAAGTTTTTGTTCATATATATAACATGTTGTATTTAAAAAAAAGCATTTAATCGAAATTAAAAGTGAAATATCTCATATATATTTACAGTTAAACATTAGAATTAAGAAGCATTAAATATGAGTGACCTCTTAAATGCCACCGGTGATTATAAATGTTTCGCTCAGTCAAAGTCCTAATTAACTCGGATGTATATATATACGTCTTTTCCAAGTATACGATCTCTTTTGTGCACTGCTATTCATGAAATTATTCCAAAGGCCTCAGAATGCAACAAAATGACATTTACAGTGTTTGCGAAGGATTTACTTATTTATTCCTTTTCTTTCCCGCCCCTCCCCATACATCATATACGCACGCCTAAGAGGAAAACGGTGGCACTTGGGAGCGAATCGCATAATTTTTAATCGATAGTTAATAAATTAATTATAAACTGTACAAGTTATCAAGAGAAGAGTTAATTTTTGTTTATAATTTTATATGTGACAAGCCCATGAGGTCATTGGTAATTATTAAACTTTTTCTCAACTTAGTTTTGTGTGTGAAATTAATTGTAAAATGCATTGTGCAGTACTGATACGTTCATAAGTGTATTATATCAGTGTAAATGTGTATTTTACTTTTTATATTTTGTTTACTTTCAGTAAGTTAATATTTTTTATAAATAATTTTTTTGTTTTCGACTTTTTAATACGCTTGAGCCCTCCTCTCAGTAATTCGCGTTCCACCAGGGAGCGCGTCCCACAATTTGTGAAACGCTGCGCAATATGATTAAAAAATATCGAATCGTATATTTTAACAAATAGAAGAGACGCACATGCGGAAATCGAGAACAAATTTAGTTTTCCATTAACACCATACATAGAACATTACTCAAATAAATGAAACTCTTGGTAAAGAAACTAGCAAAATTTTTTTTTTCAGAGGATAAATTCAAGTTACGTATATTAAACTTCTTGATAACGGTTAGATGTGTTATTTATTTATACAGCATTAATAATGTATTTGTCCCGTACACTTTCACAGAAGTATCCTTTATCATACATCATAGAAGTGCATTAATATCTTTTGAGGTATTTTTTTTTTACATCTTTAAACCTTCGAAAAACACTGCCTTTCTTTTAACCAAGTAAAAGACTAAAGTAAATCATTCCAGACAGTAAAAAAGTACCTTTTTCACTCACACCTCGAGTTTTAAAATATGAAAAAAAAATCTCTATATATGCCATTTTTATAACAATTTACCAAAATCATAGCAATATTGTATTAAACGTACACTTTTGATATGTGAGAAGAAGGGAAAAAACAAATTCAGAAAAGATATGACTTTTATCATAGGGAGTGAGATATATATTTACGTCGTGCTATAAAGCTGCATAAGATCAAGTGCCGAAAACGACATCTGAGATGGCAATCACCTCCTCTAACTTCCATATCAACTGAAGATGGTTTGACATATAGCGGCTCCTCTACTCGGTGGAACTTTACCGCTATTGGACTAGAACTGATGACACACTAACCATTAGTCCGACCTATAGCAATAAGCCTCCATGGTCGTCTTTTTATTGATGAATCAATAAGCCTAAAAACGCATTATTGTTGTAAAATAACCTATATTTTGTACTTTATTCGAATTTATTTTTCATTTTTAACAAATATTTCTAACAATATACGTAACACTATTGCTAATTTAATTAAAAAAAGGAAATATACTTAAAAATCAGAAATTTGAAAAATTCCGGTTCTATTGAACTGGATAAAATAACTATACTGATGATACTCTTGCTTCTGCCCCTGTCACTTTTCAAGAATCTTTGATCATAAATATGGCGCTCCATTACACCGCTTGCGTGGGATGTGAATAGATTTGGAAAATGCATCAGATTCATTAATCAACCTATGATTTTGAAGGATGAAGCAATGGAAATTATAGTTCGATCAAAGACTGCAGAACCCTCATTAACCAATGGTGTTGTTTCTTGAACAGCATACTCGTAGTCTAAGGGCTTTGGATCAACACGGTAACGGACATGGATTGAAATTCTTTATTATTATATGAGATCATAGAGAAATTCCAAGGGTTTATTTTTGTAATCAACTTTAATAGTTAATTTATATGCTGCTAAACTTAAAAATAGAGTATATTTATTTGAGATGTTAAGGTATCCGACCAACCTAAAATTCTGAATTTTGCTACAAAATGACAATTTTTTATGATTTTATTTTATAGGCCATCTTATTAGTTTTATAAAAATACCAAGTTTATTATTTTCCCCTTTCACAGAACAAAAACTACAAGTTTTTAGTAAAAGCAGATGCCTTACTATAAGCAAGATATACTTGAAATGTGCGGGTTTTTTTTGAAAATGCTCAAACGGGGCCAGAGATTGTTAAGAAATTTTTGAAAATAATTAACTGAAATTGCTTGTGTATGCTCTGTATAATAGTAGAAGTGTTTTAACTTTCAGATTTATCAATCACTGTTTTATTGCAAAAGTTGCAGTCTTTATGGTAATATAATTACTGTTTTTTTAAAGCAATTTCATGTAATAACTAGTATTAAGTGTTCTAGTTTGTTTAAAAATTAAAATATCGTTTAACCCGAAGGTCATTTTAAACATGAATAACATAGCAACACATCAAAATTGAAAAATTGAAAGTTTGTTCATAAACTTTTGGTACAGAATAGGCCACGTGTATGTTATTTTTTGTAAATTTTTACCAATTTTTTCCCATTTCAGTAGTAATAACTTCTTTTTCTCTTTTTTAATTTTAGCATTTTTTTCTAAAAATGTACTAAACAAATCTAAAAACAACAAAAAAATGTCCAAATTTCCATTTTTTAAAAAAGTTTTTGCATGTAGTTAGATACCTTAGCTTCTACTCTAATATAGCTTTTTTCATAACTTCATGATACGAGTTTCTTAAAATATAATAAATACCATGATACATTTTAAGTATAATACACTTCGGCGTATAACGCGGACCTATACTTTTATAAACCACACATTTTAATTTTTAGGTGTATTTGCCGTATAAAATGCACTTTCTTTTTTACGATGAAATCTGAAATGTACGTACGTATATAGCGCTTTTATGTTTTGAAGTCATTTATTCGAGGTATTATCCCAGGCATTAGAAAAAAATAGTATAATTTTAGAATTGCAACTCTTGATGTTTATAAGGTATCTTATTTCTTTAAAATAAACAATATTTCGATTTGTAGAAGTATAAATGTTCTAAAAACATTTTTTTGCAAGCGTTTTCTTTTGGTAACTAAGATAAATATTCCTTATTGTTCTTAAAAATTAATAGAACTGTAAAATGTAATTTTTTTTAAAAACAAAAACATAAAGTTAGTCTATAAAACATTTTGGAAATAATGGATATTAATTTCAAAAAATTTCATTAAATTTTCAATTTGTTAATGAAACAATTTTCTTTACAAATACTTCTTTACTCCGACATAGTTTACTAAGGAAATCTGGAAAGCATAGAAAAATTCTCATATTTCAAAATATAAACAAAAATACTAAGTTGTCTGTGTGTGTACTTCGCCAAATATTTTAAGTACTACAAAATCCAACGTATAGCGCGCCCTGGTTTGTAACACGCTCACCTAAACTTTCACACACAAGCTGCATTTATTAAATTACAGTTGTATTCCATCTATAACACGTACAACCCTTTTTAAAAAGAATCCTAAAATGTACGGGTGTAGCGATTTTATATTTTGAAGTCATTTATATAATCGAGATATTATTCGAATCTTTAGAAAAAATTTCTATTTCTAAACATATAATCCATTAAGTTCATAAGTTCATATTCTCATTTTTTTTTCAATATTTGTAGAAGTCTAGTTTTTTTATGCTCATCTATCCTTTTTATTTTTGAAGCTATCATTCCTATACCCGGTATACAAAGCGCACCAAAAGTTTAAATCCTTTTTTTGTATCAAATGTATGCTTATACGTCAGATTTTACGGTGGCTATAATATTCAGAACTCGGAAGTGGCAGTGATGAAAAATTTGTGTACAAATATTCAATATTTTTCAGTCACTGTTTCATAATTACTTTAACTAAACTCTCATATATCTGCTAAGAACCTTGTGACGCCCTAAATCATTTTTGGAAACATTACGTTAAAACACTTTATAAGTAAGAAGCGTAATTCGTAAAAAGTCACTTGATAGACTGCACTCAAAATCCTTTCTAGCAATAATTTTGTTACATTGAAGGGCTTTTACCACACTCGCCCGTTGTTAATATTCAACACTGAAAACGTAAGTAAAATAAAAGAAAAAACACTTGTCCTGAAATTGACTACCGCATACAATTCTATTGACTGAAATACAAAATAAATTGATATCAACGGTTAATCACGTAAAAGATAGGCAGGTTGTCAAGTATATGAACTACTCTTGATACTTTCGGATTTAGTCCTTCTATATTGTCTGAATTTTATCAGGAATATTATGTCATAGAGCACCCCGTTCAGTAAAATAAAGAATTTTTTTTAAAAAAAAATTGTTTCTTATTAATTTTACTTTGTTTACTGGGGGGTAAAAAGGTAATTTTTTTAGAAAATTACAAAGTTTTGCTTCTTTTTCATTTTTGCTTATAAAGGAGTCATTTGAGTTTTCTGTGCAAAGAAAAAACCTCTTAAAATTTGCAGTTCTTAGTTTTTAATATCATCTCATATCCTTAATTTTACACTTAGAACAACTGCGTTATGACTTTGCTAATTCAATGCTTGCATCATTATCACTTCCGAAGCAATTACCATTTATCGAGCACATCATTTAATTGATTCCAACCGGCCTTGAGTCTTTGAAGTGCTTGAAGACTTCCAACGATCGGTGTAATCATGTGGTGTGTTATATAACCAACATTACGAGTCAACTGCATGGCGGAGATTTTAAGATACAATTTTACAGGTTACCTAGCCACAAGTGAATCATAGACAACATGAAATAGGACATCGCAGTTTGGTCGGCGACGACACACCTGCCACTAGTAGTTCCGCATTGTGAAATGAAGCGCATCATTTTGTATTGTATTGATGAAATGTGGCAGGGATCATTGAATTTACAGACTAATAACAAGCTACAATCCTTAAAACTCTTCATTGGAGCTTGGCCTGTAATGCCGATGTGAAGAATGAAGGTCGAACAAACTGGCCTTCACATTGGTCATATTCGTTTTACTCGTATCCATCATTTTTCAGTGAGAATGCTCCTTAATATCCTTCATGCAAGGCCCCATACTCTGCTAATAATATTTCAATAAATTTTCAAATTTTAATTATTTTTCCTTCGTTTACTTGTTTTATTTTTATCTGATGCGGTTGGGTAAAATCCTCATCTAAACCTGTTTTTATTCTTACGTTCAATCGGTGTTTTAGATCAATTATAATTATTTATAGAATTTATTTAATACAATCTGAAAACATCATAAAAACTTTTACAATATTATTTTTTTTTTCAAATTTAAATTTTATTGAAGGATTTCCAACATAATCTGACTCTTCATCACTTTACCTTGGATTTACGATCATTTCCCAAAGTTTTTGTATTTTTTAAATCTTGGCTCAGCTTAGTCTAATTTGGCTCTTGTGCCATAAAACTAGTGAATCAATAAAGTTAAATATTTATCCAAAATTGACTGAAAAGTAGCAACAATTCTCATTTCTTCTAAGATGTTTTATGATGCAGGAACAGAATATATATATAAATAAAATAAATATATATATATAATAAAATATATATACATAGTCGCTTTATTTAGCTACCATAAAGCAATTTTTTTAAAGGTATAGCCATTAAAAAAGAAGGAAAATATGACTATCCTACTACTCATATGTTTATATTAATGAATATTTGGCTGAGGAAAAAAAGTGGTTAATTTTTTTCACAACTACCAGAAAGTCAGCTAGAACATACTAGTGCCGCAACTTGTTTAACAGTTAACGAATTGGATAGGATACGTTTGGGGTGTGAATTTGCTCATTAGAATGACTCTCTGCAACAATACAGGTCAAGATTGACGTATCAAGTTTGCCAGATGGTACATTGTATCTCCAAAGAAATGTCTGCCTTATGCTTAGGACCTAAAATATGTGAACTGATTCGGAAAATGACTTTGATTTCGCTACACGTTTTGTTTCGCCCACATACAGACGATCATAAGTCACAACGCACTTCAAGGGCAGCATCATTAATTGGGTTCCCCTCGCACATCTGGGGTGTCAACTACTTGAAGGGAGATTAGTGTTGGTCGGTCAGGACAAAGATAAACCCTTAGTGGGTATCTAACAATGCAATTTTTGGCTTCCAGATGATGAAGAAAGGCCGCTTCTTAGTGGGGATACGACGGGTTGACTTATTGTGCGAACGCACCAATTCAATAAAGCGAGGAGAGCCGGTTGTAGATATGTTACACACGCCACTGAAAGGTGATTAGGACGCGAAAGTAACCCATTCAGGTAGTTTAATGGATTGGTTTGGAAGTTGACGAGACACTCGATCTCTTTCCATTTACGAAATGACTTAACTATAAAGTTTTGTGCTCTTCGAAGTCGCTCGGTTGAGTTTGCGGGGGCAGCCACTTTTCATGGACCTAGAGAGATGAAGTTTGCGTACAGGCGAACGATAAAGTTCCGGAGTCGGCGGCCGAACGGCTGCACTACATGAATTGAATTTGTACAAGAAATCTTCTATCGCGAAAAACTGTGACGTGTGACATATTAATATTTAATCTACCATATTAATATTTACTCTAGAATAGAATGTCCTCCTGACAATTAGCTGTGTGATTCCTGACACTACCATGTTACGAATTAAATTTAAGGGGTCACGATGTTACAGGGTCATGCCGTGTGAAGATTTTGCATTTTTATTTATTTTGATTCTACTAGCTCTAAAAGGCACTATATGTATGTGTGTGTGTGTATTAGCTAGGGGAAAGTAAGATGATAGCAAATTATTTCGAAATTTATTACTCCATAAATGGAAAAATGGTTCCTTTTGTCTTGAGCCTTCTCGTACTTCTGGAATTAAAGAAGGAAAAACTTGCCCCATTCTCGTGGATTGATTTTACAGTTCCCTCATTTATTTTCTCTATTTAACATGAGGAGTGTTCCTTGGTGGTTAAGAAAATTATCCTCTCCTGTACATGTATTCTTATTAAAAAACGAGTATGAAACACATGATAATAGTGTCATTTATTGACTTTTAATTAACTGCTTTGATTTTTTTTTTTCGTTTCTTAATGTGAGCCTTTTTGTTAAATTTTCCGGTTCAGCAAAAAAATATGTAAATGCATCGTATAAGCGATATGTAAAATATATTAAATTAATGGATGTCGAGAACAATGAAACTAACAAAAGTGGAGCTCTCTTTTAAAATGAATGAATTTGTGAACCGACTTCGTTTTAGAAGACGAAAACATTCAGTTAAGCTGAGTGAATAATATGATTGTAGTATTTGTATCAGTAATAAAAGAATTTAATCATGTTTCACTTTTAACAATGGTTCTTCGTTAAATTACTTCAAAATACTTACTACTTTCTAAAGGCATCAAATAATCATATTATCAAATATATGTTTAGAGCATAAATGCATTACTTTATTTCTTTTTGCATAACACTGCTGAGTCAGAACTTATATTTAATTAATATTTTCCATCAATAACATAAATTTAAACATAGGTTTGATTGTTTTTAACTTAATTATAAAATTTGCTTATTTTAAGTTTAATTCTTGCAAGATATTTTACCGGCCAAAGATTTGTTTTATCTTTATGACTTTCTATAATTAGATTTTTTAATTAAGTCCTTGTGATCCTTGAAAAATAAATATTAAAAAAAAATTAATAAAACTAACCTAATTTGTTGTTTCGCGCTTAGTTTTACAAAATAAAAAAGCAAAAAATAACCAGGCAATACTTTTTACACTTTAAAACTTTATAAATTTCAATAGTATTCAAATACATAAACTACAATTTTGCTGTTAAAATGCACATACACACGTTTAAGGAGATTCAAATCAAAACACAAACACGCTCATATACATACATTAATAAAAATGAAAGAATGTGTGAGAGAGTTTTAAATAAAAATACCATAGTGTCTTCAAAGGAATTTAAAACAGAAACATTAAAGAATAGACTATTATTAATTTGTATACCTATTTTAATTTCGCAATAATTTAAAAGCAAAATACCATTTTGTTCAATCTTTTTGATTTTTTTAAAAAAAAAGTTTTACCGCTATTTTTTTTTTTTTTTTTACATTCAAAGTTTCATGATTTAAAAAAAAATACAGTTAAATGACAATTCATTCAATAGAAATAATTTTAGAACATAAATAAATAGTTACTTAATGATTATATAAATTACTTAAATCAAATTTCACTTAAGTCTCAAATAAAGTATATTTTAAGTAATAAATTTTTATTAATGTTTATAATTCTCCCATTCTCTTGAATACACGTCGTGACCAAGCTTTTGATACATAATTTACTCTTGCAAGTGGTGCTCTATGCTTCTACTAAATTAACAAGAAAAGTTTTCCAAATTATTATAAGGAGACACATGTGTCAATGGAAAAGTCGTGCAATATTAATGTACAAGAAGAAACTGCAAAGTAATAACGTATTCAATCTTGTTACATAATTTAAAATAAGAATAAAAAATGAGAATCAGAAAAACATTTAACATAATAGACAAAAATTCCTTCAAAATTTTGAAAAGTAATTGAATACAATTTTGTAGTAAACCAGTGATAAAAATTATACATTTTAAAGAATGTTTAAAAATACGTTGAGGACTTTGAACTTACTTGAATGATAACAAATATACTTAAAGAAAAAAAATTGCTTCCACTATTTTTCCTAAACAATTCTTACTGAATAACAGGTAATATATAAATTAACTTCAAATAGTAAAATGTTTTTAGATGCCCCAAAGAAGAAATCCTAGATTCATAAAATTTAATAGTATTTTAATTTCAATCATTATAAACATATGATATCAAAATTTTAAATTATCCTTTAAATTATCCTTGTATTTAACCAAAAATCAAAGCTTTAAATGGTAAAAATGTATCAAGACTTTTCATGACAGGAATAATCACAACCGTTTGACATATCCATTTCCATAGAAATATTTATAAGCGACTAGCCTTTTTCTCCCAAATGGTCATCGAGGGAGTCTGTGGCATTTTATATTCTGAAACTGACTTTTTAGTGGTTAAGCGTATGTGACGTAACATACAGGAAATATTTTGAGTGTGACTTGTATACTTTTTGGAAAGACTTTGCTTAATCAGGCGTGTATTTATACCTCACTAGCTGGTATACCCGTTCATCTCACGGGGGAATTGAAAAGATAAACACAGATTGGTGGATAAAGAAGTTTTTAGTAAGTTAATTTTACACTAATTGCAAATTAAATTAAAAAAAAGCTTTTTGCATATCTCAGCTGAACAAATAAAAGTGTATTTGTTAAATTTTATGTCTGTAGATCTAATAGCTGTTAAAAAAGAATTTATTTAATTAATAACACCCTATAACTGTCTTGTGGGTCGATTTTTTAAAACACTTTCCTAAGCTAATTTCTGCTCAGCAAAAGTAACACATTATTACAGATTTTGTGTAATGAACACTTAAAATAGTGTAACTATTTTATATCTGGATGTGTAAAACATTAATATTACTTTCTGTTGTATTTATTTTTGGTTAAAATTGTAATATTCACAAGCAACACCGTTCCTTATCTTATAATGGCGATTCAATGGAAACATACCGAAATGTTGGCGATAGAGCCAGCCATAATGGCTTCATTTTTAATGACCATGTTGGCAACTTGGTGTTTGATTCAACAGTCTAGAAGTCGATATGCTGTAGCGCCACTTGGTGGAGAGTTGCAACAAAGAGGATAGCACATCTTCTCCACAAAAAATACATGTACATGCCAATTTTCATAGTGATCAGTTAAATGGTGTTGGAGTGAAGCGAGGTCTTATATACAAACATCCCTTTATATATATATATATAGATTACGAAATGATTGATTAAAAAATATATAAGATAAATAAGTTTTTACTTTTCTTTCATTGATATAAATTTACATGCATAATTGCTTTTATTTCCCTGGAGTCATATCTTAAAGTATACAAACGCAAAGTTAGAGTAAAAGTGTTAGGATTTAATACAAATAAATAGAATAAATATATATTAAGAAGTACGAAAGCAAAACAATTAAAATTAAACGGTATACCGTTAAATTCGGCGTATATCGCTCATCTATACTTTCAAGCTCTCTCTCTGTCTGCATTTTTTAAATTTATCTTGTATTCGTCGTATAACTTGCACCATTATTATTTACGAAGAAACCTGAAGTTATGAATGCAATACTCTTATATTTTGAAGTCCTTTATTCGAGGTATAATACCAAGATTTTGTAAAAATAATATACTTTTAGAGCAACAACCTTTTAAATTTTTATATATGGATTTTACTAATTTTTTTTTAAATAAACAGTATTTCAACACATGAAGAAGTCTAACTTTTTCATCATCTTTTTTCCCCTGAAATATTTCATTATTATACATGATGTATAACGCGCACGCGTAGATTTCGATCATATTTTTGTGTTAAAAACAAGAATAATATGCTAAATTTACGATATTTAATGAAAATATCATATAATTTTATTCTTTGAGAGAATATGCCTCAAAGTAAAGAATACGTAAAACATATATTGGTCTTATTTTTCCGTAATTTAAACAAACTGAATAATTCAACGGTTTACCAGGTTTGAAGGGGGGAAAAGGAACCATATAGTCCAGAAAAATTAAACAAGAATTATTATCACAAGAGAACAACATTCAGTATTATTGTAAATGATTGTGCAAAATATGTCAAAACGTAAATGCATTTATTTCAGTGAATATGAATGGAAAGTCCCACCACTTCATTGCCATGAATTTAATATATAAATAAAAGAAGTGGAATAGGCTTTTGAAAGCAAATCTCATGTGGGCATTGGATTTTACAAATAATTAAAAAAGAGTTATGCAGGAGGAAACCACCTACGCGAAATTCTCATATTACAATTAATAAATTTTGTAGTTTAAACTATGCAAGCGATGTTTGCGAAATTCTAGTTAAAAACCCTGTTTACTTTTGTATTAACAAATTCCATCGAAATGTCAAAAAAAATTTTAAACTCATGAAATGGTTGCAGTTAAAAATATACTAAAAATATGATTAATAAAACTAAGTGATATGTTATCAAAATAATAGAATAATTAGAAGCAGTATAAAAATATGAGATTAAATATAAAAAAGATTAAAAATTTAGAGTAGTAACAAACTTACTAATTTTTTTTCAATGTAAATACTTTTGATACATTAATATGGAGCATTTTTGGCAAATACCCCATGATCTTTATGAATATTCATTAATCTGTTCAAAAATTCTTGGATATTTTATTTTAGAATGATCTTACTATAATGAAATGTAAACATGGATTTATGTAAAAAGCAGATTTCTAAGTATTCGTAGTCTTTACAATAACGTTTTGATAAGTTAGTATTGTTATTTAAATGCTAAGACAAAAAATTGTTAATCCTTGACGAATTTAAATATAATGCCTTTATACTTTTGCAAAAATGAAATATGTAGTCAAATATATTTTATTTACGCATTAGAATTGAAATGTTTATATGTAAAATAACAATTTATGAATGAAAATAAAGCCTTTTAAGTTCCAAAAATCTATATCATGACAAAATTATAGGTTTTATAAAAATAAAGAGAGGCAAATTAGGAATGTTTTGCAGTTGTTCTTTAAAATATTATAAATGTATTTGAAAGGGATAAATAATATGCAATTAAAGGTTATAGTATACAAAACATTACTTTAATACTCAGCTTAGAAAAATAAAATTTCGCAGTATGTTACATGTATTATATCACATGAAATTAAAAATTCTCGTTCCAATACATTAAATTCCTTTAATGATTTTTAACCTAAACACAAAAATAAAATCTTGAAATATTTTTCGAAGCAGTTGCGTCTAACATTTAAGAATTATCGTTCCACGAAATATAATATAAAAAAGCACCTCTGACGTTTACGATGTATGGCAGATGGTAAAATAATTTATTTATATATAGTCTTGAAATGATTTTCTTAATTTTCTTTAAGAATTTTTTTATCTAAATAGTTGTTGAAACTGTTTTCTTGTACTTGTTCATTAAAGTCAAACATTGAATAAGACGAAATGTTAAAATCGTAAAGTGGGAAGAAAGTAAATAAAAACGAAGTATTTTACGAGATCTTTATGAATACACGGGGAGGTCCCTAATTCATGGTACAAACTCTAAGGATAGGTACAGGACATTGTAACAATCAATTATTGTATAGGAATGTATATGGGCGCCAGTGATGCGGTGAGGCACAAAGACAAACAATAAGAGACGAAGGGAAAGACTTAGAGTTCATTGAAAGGGCAGTTGGTAAGTGTAATTTTTACAATAACTGTTCATAACTTTTCAACACATGAGCTATGAAATCTAGCTGCAGCGCACAGTGCTTTACCACCTACTGGCAGTCGGATAAGATAGTCTGCCTAATTCAAAGCTTGTACTTGCTGAAAATGGAACAAATGTAAGCGATTTTCAGTCAACTCTACAAATGGTCTGATGATTCACACTTACGTAATGAGCAACATATCTTGTACTTGAATCTGCCACAACGTTCAATTTGCTTTCTTCCAAGCGTGGACTGCGTGCATGTATTCTTCGAATAGCATTATATCTGGTGAATTAGAAAACGTGTTTCACAAAGTTTAGATGAAATCATTGAAAAATTCTGTGATCCGATATTCGTCGATCCGAAAACTGCGCGTGATTCATTCGTAGCTCAGCTCTGCCATTACCATTTGCACAGTCCTGTATGTAATGCATGTGTGTGTTTGCGTTTTAGGCATACATAAAGTCTCCCATCGTAGACGTCAGCACAATTGTGAAGGGTGCTTTCCCCTATTGATATGCATCACATTGAACGGCAGCTAGACATCTACTGCACCCTACCGGCAACGCAACCAACGGATAACTCAATTTCCTTTTATTTTATTTCCCCTGTTTGTGCTCCTCACAGCGTCACTTGCTCTCTTGAATTCCTAAACAATGATTGTTTCAATGCCCTATACCTATCCTTAAAGTTTGTACCATGAAGCTGCCCTGTATTTCCTAAACTGAAGGATCCAATGTCACAAAAGCCCAAATGTTAATGTTGTTCAATTATAAGGAATTGCTTTATTTGTATGTTATCGATTTATATCTCTTTGCATGTTTTATTACATATTTTTTGTCTTATGAATTTGTATTCATAAGCACTTTTTCAATGTTTTACAATTTCACAACTACCTAAAGACTCAGAAATTGGTAGGCATGAGTAAATTGTAATTTTCCGTAACTTTATTCCTCACAATACCAATAAAATATATAATATACAGAGTATTAACAATAGCAACAACACTTCTTTATTAGATCCATATCAGTGTGAAAGTAAAAACAAAAAAAGGTTAAAGCGAATCTTTAGGAAGAAAATTACTCCTAGAATAGAAAATTATGTGTTGGATAAATCAGAAACTAATTATCTTAGAGATTTTAGTGCAGTCCATTAATATTTTCAAAAATGATTTGATATTCTTGTCCTTTCAATTCTTTTCGTAGATTAAGTCAATTGATGTATTTGTTAACTGAGTGAGATTTAATAGCACCAAGAATGTTGCCATTAAAATGCATGTTCAATTTAAATAAAAGTATAATACATATAACAATTTCAGCGCCTTGATTTAGTGATATCTTCTGTTTTAAATGTGTTCTTCTAAAAGAGAATATATAGATAAGAAAAGGATTTGTGAAATTAAATAATTCTACTTATCTAATGATTTACAAAAATACCAATAATTTTTTATATATAGTGACAATGTAAGTTTACTTGTATTGCAAGAGGTTCAACGTTTAATTTGCCTTTTAAAGCAGAAAAGGTGAGATGAATACTTTCCTGGAAGCATTTTATAAATCTATCGAATCTGATAAATTCAAAATTCGTTCAAGTTGTTTGTCCAATAAAGCTCAGATGCCTCCGTGAGTTAAACTTCTGACTAAATTAAGGTATGCATATATTTCAATTTCATGAATGAAATAAATAAAAACGCGTGTAATAACTGTCTAATGTAATTCTTCGAAGGCAATGTGATGCTTTGTTGATGAAATAGTTACGTTAATGGTCAAAAAATATCTGTAAGATATTGTTTGGATAAATCTATTCTCTGTGTAACTCTTGTTCGGTATATGTGAGTGTATTTTCTGATTTAACGGATTTTCTAAGCATCAAAACTAAGAAATATGATTTAAATATGAAATTATTTATCATAATTTTTATTTAAAAAAAATACATTAATGTTATTTATGTTATTACCATATAATATAGAAACACTGATTTATAATAAACAATACAATTTACATTAGAGATATTTAGTTAGTATTGTGTACCTCTATGTACATTTTGTATACCTAATTATATTTTTTTACGCTTCGACATCAAGAAAATGATATAAAATGTTCTCAATTTAAATGTTATTCTTTAAAAGAAAATTAAAAATCAACAGCACATTACTGTAAAAATATATACTGTATTGTTCGTAAAATACTTCACTGTCTATGTAGTACCTATTATCTATTAGAGCAATGTGAAATATTAACAACCAGAAATAACTTGCTGCAAAATACTTATTTTAAATAATTTTTAAAAAATTAAATTTAAATTATAGTTTAGTCCGTTTTTAATAAACTGATTCATTTGAATGAATTTTCTTTGTTGATTATTTATTTTTATCTATTTCAAAGACTATATACAAATACGAAGTTAAATTCTTTTTTTTTAGTAAATTCTCTAAATTATTGTTTAACGTTTAAAAATACAAGATTTGTCTAAATATATACGAAATTTTGCAGAAAAATATATTCTTTTTGAGAAAATTGGGAAAACTATTCTCTATAAAGTAGGGTTTTCTCGTCTCTTCACATTCAGTCCACTTATTTTACAACTGCCCAAAACACTTTTGGAAGATTTATTTTGAAAGTTAGACCATGTCTGTCAGATCAGCTACATAACAGGATTCTCTTATAATGGTGTATTCAACTTTGCGAAAAATCAGAAGTGATATGGATGCATAATGGAAGTCCTTTTCCAAAAAACTGTGGGAGTTTCCTCTGCTCTGCTGATAGCAGTTTGTGCAAAATAAAATTAGCAACAACTCAGGTAAAGTGCAAATTATGACGATGAAATTCCTGATTATTGATCACAATATCTAAATATCTCTCCTATCATTAAACCTATCATCTTTATCAACAGTAGATGCATTCTGAGTGGTTTCTTGGCCTTTCGAAACGTAGGTCACTCTGCGGTTACGTTTTAATCTTTTGAGTCACACAATTTTTTGGGTTACCCTCAAAACGCATCGTCTCCGAATACCTACTGAAATCTGCGAATTTTTTTGCAAATTATCAGGCAATCAATTAAAATTATCAAAGTTTTGTCAAAATTGAAATGCAGTATCTTTGCTCAGTACTACCTAGTACCTAGCATGACTACTGTGTACATCAAAATTCAGATTAGACACTAATTGATAATTATGACTATATTAATATAGAATACTCTATATATATATATGTAGATAAAAATGTGTGTGTGTTTGTGCGTGTGTAATATAGTATTTAAAAGTCAGCACACACATGGGAAACTTTTTGTAAAAAAATAAATAAAAATAAAATAAAATAAAGTTTTTACTCTGCAAGCGATAGCACATCTTTTCAGTGAGACAAACTAGTGCCAAGTGCCCGAATTGTAATTCAACTGCATACTTATTTCCAGATCTGCTAAATAATCATTTTTAGTTTATGATTTCGATTGGAAAGTAAAGCGTAAGAGCATACATGCGAAGGCCATACAAATTAATTAGCTGGGATTGCAATTACGTTTGGAATATATTTTCTGAGAAATAATTAACTGTTAAATATAAATATCGAGTATGTTGTTAAAAATAAATGTTAAATGGTAAATGGCAGATTTTGTTTTTAGATATATAAAAATTAATGATTCTTACATATATATAACAAATTTATGCATTCGCATGTATTTGTTATATTAAATTAAATGTATAATCTACCTTTAATACTGTGCATGTCTAATAACAGGAGTTATGCATTTCTGATATGCTCATGATTTGGACAGAAAATAAATGATTAATGTATTTCAAACTAAAAATATTTAAACAACAAGCGCTAAAAATACCTCAATATTAGGAACACACAGTATTTTTTTATTATAAAATGATTTCGATTGAAATAATATTGTACCTTAATAATATTTTAATTTTATAATAAATAGTATTTTACTTCCTTCCTTAAAATAATTAGTTTTGCTTTTCATAATTCGTATTTATATTTGTGGACGTGTCTTTCGTACGCACATATGATTGGTCATGAAGCGGAACTCTCCTGGAAGCATAAAATTGGTTTTGAAGAGTGTTATTTCCAAAAACTCAATTCAAACAGGAAAACTCTGAAATACATCAACCATAATGTATATTTTACACTAGGACATATTGAGTAATGTTGTTTTGCTATTTTGTGTTTTATTTTCTTAGCTACGCTAAAATAATAATAATATAATAGTAATAATAATGTTAAGTATATTTAAATCAAAACCACGCATAACATATTTCTGAATTCTTACTAAAAATAAGCGCGGGCTTTGTATCTAAGAGTGCTTCTGAAAAAAAATCAAATATTTCATTTTGTAGATATTTTTTTTCAAATATCGCTTAAGTTAACATGTTTTTCTTTCCTTCCTTCATTTTACTTACGCTTTAGAGTTTTCTTCGGAAAAAGTTGCAGAGATTTTTAAATCAACAAATATGAGTTTGAAAAGAGCAAAGTTTCGTAAAAATATGAAAATATTTTTGATATAATTTTGCTTTTGGTATGGAGCATATTTTTGTATGAGCAATATTCTCACAGACTAAGCAATTTTTAGTACCTTAAGAGGAGCACTTTAAAATCAGATGGAAAACTTTTATTCATTCTTTCCAAAGAAATATCTTCGAAGTTCGAGCTGTCACTCAAAAAAGATTATCTTATTAAATATTTTATTCTATTCAAGTCACATAAAAAAATCTTATCAAGACATTTCTGAATGTATTAAAACGTTTTCCTAAGTTTAAGTAACTATAGTATTCTCAAAGTACTACAGAAATTTGGTTTTTTATTGTGTCTTAATTCATCCTTTTAAATAACAAATAAAATATTTTAAATAAAATTATTTGTTTAAAAATGCCGTTGAACACTACATAGACTGAACAAATTATTTTTGTATCAGAAACAAATTAATTAAAGTAAATAAAATATTAATGAGAGATAAATTGTACTTATAGTTCTTTCAAAATTAGTTTACTTAGAAATAATTATAGTATAAATTATGGAGAACAGAGTGAGTGTTTATTTAGTTTGCTCAGTGAAGCAACACGAAAGCTATTGGCGATGGACTTTTTAATTTTGAGCCTCGGCAAAGTGACTGGAACGAAACCAGAATTGCCTCTCTAACTACTTCACCACGCCAATGGAAAACTTTGACCCAAGGCAGATTTAACGTGCACTATCCCCATTCCACTAAAGGTCTTCAGTGGCATTAGGGCTCGAAAGCATGACACGCCACCTCGAGTCTGTGACCATAACCATCAGGCTACTATGGCCAAGAGAGAGAGTTGTATTAAGGTATCCGTCTACCCTAAAATTGTGAATTTTGCCAAATATTAACAATTTTTTATGATTTTATTTTATGGGCTATCTTATTAGCTTTATAAAAATACCAAGTTTATCATTTTCTGTTCATTAGAACAAAAACTACAAGTGTTTTAGTAAAAGCAGATGCCATTACTCTAACCAAGAAGTCATACTTTAAAACGCGTTTTACGAGAAATGTGATTTTTTGAAAATAATCAAACAGGGTCAGCGATTGCTAAAAAGGTTTTGAACATAAATGAAATTTTTTCTAAACGTTCTGTATAATAGTAGAATTGTTTTAACCTTCAGATTTATCAATAACTGTTATATTAGAAAATTTACAGTCCCTTATGTGAACATAATCACTGTTTTTTTTAGCACTTTCATATAGTACCTAAGATAAAGTGCTCTAGTTTTTGTAAAAAAGAAAATATCTCTTATCCTGAAGGTCATTTCAAAAATGAATAATTTAGCAACACATTAGATTGAAAAAATTGAAAATTTGTTTATAGATCTTTGGTTTAGAATGTACTGCTTTTATGCTTATTTTTTTTGGTCAATTTTTGCCTATTTTTTCCCATTTTAGTAATAATAATTTCTTTTTCTCTTCTTAATTTTAGCACGTTTTTCTTAAAATGCACTAAACAAATCTAAAAAACACAAAAAAATCCCCATATCTCCCTTTTTTAAAAAAAAAGTTTTCGCAACCAGTCGGATACCTTAACGTCTCACTTTTAAGCTCCACGAGGGCTATTGGGGACGGACCTCGTAATTTTGGACAATGGTCAAGTGGAAAAGATGGCATCTGAGCTCTTACATATTCTCTCACACGAATGGAAGGACATTTGAGTCTCGACAAATTTAACATGCATGCCCGCCTCTTCACGGCGGGCCTTTGGCTTCATAAGGCTCAAACTCATAACACGAGAACCACGAGTTCGTGACCTTGACTTCTAGGCTACCTTCTGCGCGAATGGAAGTAAAATTCAAATCAAGGTACAAGCAATACTTTTTTCTTTAAAATTTACTCATGTTCATTTTCGATTTAATTAACTACTCAAAATGTCGTAATTTATTTCGATTATGCTTTACATACGTTTGTAGACAAGGACAACCGCCTATGATCCATTTTACGTCACTGAACTTAAAACCGTCTTTTGAAGACTTAGTTTAATTAGAAAAGTTCACAGATTTCAGAAAGAATTTTGAAATGTCAAGTGGCATTAGAGTTCACTAAATACTCATTAGTTATTTATAGATTTTTAAGGTGAATTTAACAGAATATGCAATGTATTATTGAAGGTTATTAGTTCAATGAACCTAATTACTTATAAGGTTGCTAATTTATTTACTTGTCGATTTTGTCTATAAAAGTTTGAAGCGTATTCCATTTATTTATCTATTTAAATTATTTAATATTTATCTCAAAGTTGTGCAAAATGAGTTTTTAATCAGTTGAAAAAGAATGATGTAAATAATTTGGAGAATAGTATCTAAAGACAATTTTTATCAAATATATAGAAAATTATGAGGGAGAAAAAAAGTTTTGAAATTCTTAAAAAAATATGATTCCAAATTTAACTAATAGGTACAATTTAGAAAATATTTTCAACTACTTAATTAAACTATATCCTATCTCTCATTTCATTATCTTATAGAATAACCATTTTTGTTTTAAATATTTGAATGTAATTAAATATTTTTTAAAAATTGATCATCGAATAAGCATGAATCTTTTTTGTATAAAGTTATATTTAAAATACATTACATCATGCTACATATTAAGCTCTTTTTACTGCATACAATAACAATTAAAATGTTTAATTTTGCAAGTTTACTGAAATTTCTATAGTTCAAAATGTTTTTAATTTTTGTTCCTATTTACATCCAAAATTGTCTACAAATCCTAGATATATGTTTTCCCCTCTTATAACACTTATTTTCAACATGCATCAGTTAACAATTGAAAGAGAATGTTTGAAATATGGGATAAGGTTCATCGATATATCAAACAACTATTTTTCAATTAAATTATATGCTTACATTTAAATATTTCCATGATTATCGCCTTTTTTTCAGTCAATTTTATAAATTATGATTACAATGTGTAATCCTAATTTGAATTTATAAAAAATTGAGCTAAATAAAATGATGAATGAATAATTGATGTGTAGAAGTGAATTGCTTTTTAAGTAATTTATCATTTTAAACCATTAAACTTGAAAAATGTGTTTACTCTTTTAATTTTTAAATCATTTTTTAAAAACATGTGCTTATTTCTAACTAGAATAAATATTCTTAAACATTGTGAAAAAATCACATACATTGAAATGATTTTTGTAACGGCTTTAAATTCATTACTGGTTTCCAATGTACCTCTTATTTCTGTAAACTCTCAATTTTAACCAATTAATGTTATTTTTACAGTCTATTATACTTGAAAATAACAAAAAAGTTTATATTATGACCCTTCTTCCTCTGAATTCGAAGAAAACCTTTTTCATAGCAACCACGAGGTATGTTCCTACCATTTATTTAGAATACAAGTAATCATTGATAGTTCTTCTAGCTGATTTATTTTCAATTCAATTGCATTTTGTTTATTTTATCTATAAAAAGAAACTATAATTTGTGTTCAAAATATTCAGAACATTTATTATTTTGAAAAACAACATTTTTCTTAATAAATATTGTAAGGAACAAATAAGAAAATATATTTACATTCCTATACCAATTAATACTTCTGAATAAAAGTTCTTTAAAATTACTTGTTATGCTTGCATTATTTTTTCCTGCCTGTATCACTCATATAAGCTATAATGTATATTTTAAGACCTAATATGCATTGAAATATCAAGCAATTTACTTTTCTCGGTTGAATACACAACTGTAGAATAACCCCGATCCTGTTTTGTATATTTATTCTTTCTTTTATTTAAATTTGAATTAACTTTTTGTAAATATGAACCATAATTATAGTATAGCATATCCATTGATATTACTATTATATACCCCTTTATCTGCAATTTAGAATCAGCAGATCCGATTTTAGTTTCAATATAGAAACAGTGCAGCCTATTTCGGAAATAAAGATTTTTTTTTCTTTATCGATCTCTTTTTGTCATCTGTTCACGTGTAAGAAACGTTCTCGCTATCCATTAACCCCAGTCACTTAGTGCTCCATTAAATCGCAAAGGGGAGGCCTCACACCCCTTGGAGTTCTGTGAAAACTTCCTGATTTCAAGAGTGTATTTACGCCCCTACCTTTCTATTACTTCGTTTGTGCTGATTTCATTCGCAATGACTTTGAACATGCTTCCTTAAGGAAATTGATATAAATCACGTAAAAATAAGTCTATGTCGTGGAGAAGACTGATTTACTTGTTAAGTTTTGAATTTGTTATAAATATTTATACCCCATTCTTAAGTGTATAAGAAAAAAAATGAAAAGAAACAGTTCGAGAATTCAATTCAGCGTACAGAATTTCTAAAAGAAGTAATACTTTTAATTTTTAATTATATTTCTATAAAAAAAAAGGTTTTAAAGGTTACTTCCTCATTTTATGTGTTCTTCGAAAGTATGAACAAGAACAATCAAGTTCGTTTCTAATATTTTTCTTATGATTTTGAAATCATCCTAAGACCGTTTTTCTGAATTTTGAACTTTCAGAAATCTTAAAATGCACATACGGCTGCATAAGACTCTATTAAGGATTCCACAAATTAAAAAAAAATTATATTTTTACTTATCTTAAAGTATGTGTGGAGTAGTATTTGAAACATTTGAAGAATATCAGATATTAAAAGAACTAAGCTGTTTACAGTGAATTGGAAATTAAATTTTGCAATGAAACTAAGTTTTAGTTTCCAAGTTGTAATTTTATTTCTTAGAAAATAATTTTAATTTAGGGTTATAGAACAGAGAATTCATGTGTCTTAATTTTTCAGTATTATGGAATTAAATAATAAAATATTATTTTCTTTAACATTTAATCTTGAATCAAATTCGTGAATTTTTTGAGAAACTATAATTAATTATAGTAACAATAATCAAAATTATTCTTTTTAAAGCAAAATATTAAATTAAATTTTCTTAAAATATTGATAAACAGTAATTTTCTTATTTAATACATACATATACTGAAATTTTTACTGAGTTGAAATATTTCACACTCTTAGAATTATATTTCATATGATCTTCTAACTTTTAGACATTTTATTTTATTCAAAATATTTCACAATCAATTTTATAAATATTATATTAAAATATAATAACTTGGGTGATATAAGTTTAATTAAATTAAAAATTTCAGTTTTACAGCTCTTAAAATTAAAGTTGACATGCATTCCTTGTTGGTTATTACCTTATGTTTTAAATAGTTGTGTTTAGAGGATAAATACTTCATAATGATTTTAAATACGACCTTAACCATTGTGGCGTATTACATTTTAAAAATAGAGTATAAGTTGATTTGAATCCGATAAATCATACGAACCTATAAGTTTTTACTTTTGAAAATCATAAAATAAAAATAATTCATATTGTTAGCAACCATGTTATTAGGCATACATTCTTTTCATATCTGGGATAGTATTAAATTAAGTATTTTCAATATTTTTATTTCATTTATTAAACCATATTCATTTCAAAATGCTATTATAATTTGTTAGAACTTATGTTTTAACATGTTTTGACTAAATTAATGCTGTCTAGCTGTGTTGTGTTAAATTACACAGCTAATTCTTTAATGAAGCATAACGTTTCATTTTATAGAAATGTCTTCAATATTGTCTCTACAAACACAAAACACTTTTAATATGAATTAAAAAATATATCCTACATAGTTCAAAAATTTATATAAACACTATTTATTGATAAAAGAGCAAAAATATAATTATTTTGAATTTAATAAATGCTTTTAAACTAATAGCTATCGGAATATCTTAATTTACTCGTATAGTTTACTGTTGTTAAATAATAAATTAATAATACTTTTTTTAAAAAGGTATGAATACTTTTAAGTATATATTGTAATTGTGTCTCAAGTGGTATGTATAAGTAAACAAGAAATAATTAATGGAATAATTTTTACATTGAGGTAATATATTTTAATGAAAATGAATTATTGCTAGAGGGAGCATATCATTGCATTTTATTTTTTCAGAAATAGACTATGTATTTATATATACTTATGTTGACAAGGGTTTGAATAATAAATTTTCTTTTTCTTTTAACACACAATTAACATATTAAAATGCATGCAATAGAATTTTACTGTTTAATTTTAAATTCATTTTTTGCTCATTCTCTATAAAGGAAAAAAATACACTACTGAGAAATGAAATTGCAATATGAGGAAGGATTGAGTGTAGCCACGTGAAAATCTTAAGAATGTCAGAGCTAGCCCTATTTATTTATGAGTTAGTAGATGGTTAAAAAAACGATACACAATAATATGCATTTGAAAGCTTTCTATACATTACTTACTGTAGTCTCTATTGCCAGCTATTGACATTTTTAAACAGTGAGTTATATTGTGAAAAATACACCTTTCAAAGCCAAATCCCCACCGTATATTTCAAATCTTCTACAATACTCGCCTCTAGTGCTCGTCCTCATATGTTCACTGTGAAAGAGTCAGAGACAGGCTGCCAACGAACAAATTGTTTGAGTTCTGTTCAAGCTACTGAGAGTTAGTCGTGCAACATAAGTCCAGGTTTTATTCTACAGGAGTAACCATACCAGGGTTACTCAGTAAAAAAAATCACAGGCAAAATAACTTATCCTGTGTATCGGTTTGATGTTAATCTGTTCAAGGAACATCCATTGTCCAAACACGATATACCACCATGTACCCTGAAGCAATGCGCAGGGCACTAGACGATATGACACTAGACACTAGACAGCAGATGCTTACCATAGTCTTTTGTAACAAAATCAGGATTTATTTGAAAACAAATTCCTTTGGTATTCTTTGGTCCAATAACTATAGTACTAGCCCCATATCAGGCGCGTGCAATCTTGTCCCGAAAGCCTAAACTAACTCCAGTTGGTGGTTGCCTTTCAATCAGTCTGCATTCATCCTGTTGTGGAGGATTTGTCAGCAGACTGTTGCACCTTATGATGACGGCAGATGGCTATTTAATGCATGTGTCTTAGCAAACAGATATCAGAACCATTCACGGAATTGTTCTGTAAATGCGATCAGATGCTAGCTTATCTACATCGTTTTCAAATGATCTTGAATCCATCTTGCCATACTTCATATAATTGTAGTATTTACATCATGTCAAACGAGGGTCAGTTGCGTGGGCAAAAAAAGCGAAGTCATGCAACTTTAGGATACAGACTCATTCCCATGTCATAGCTACTTGTAGGCATATCTTTTGTATTTCTATAATCGCATTATAATTTTTCGTTAATAGTATATAAACAAGTAGCTTATCACCAACTACTTATTTTTATTTTTATTCTTCCTTAAATTTAAACTATAGATAAAAGTCATTAATATCTCAGAAAGTGTACTTGTTAAAGTAGTCGACTTTATTATTTATTACTAAGATTGTTTTATTTTTTATAAAACTAATAATTTTTGTATTTTAATTCCATCAGCAAAAACTGTTAGGTAGTTTACAGGAGAGAAGATTGCTTCTATGCGACAAAATGGAGTGAAATCATCTGAAATTTCAAAGCAAATTAGAATATCAAACGAAAGAGTAAAATGGATTTCTAAAGCATATTTAACTAAATGTAGCACAAATGCTTCATCATCTAGGGTGATAGTTCCAAGAAAATAACAAAACGTGATACGATGAAATTGAAGCTTATTATGTAGAAAAATTGGAAAAGCAGACAATTGCCAATTTTACAAATTACTAAGGACTTCAATATATATTCGGATATAAAAATATCTCACAAAACTGTAGGAACTTTTTAAGCTTGACCAGCATGAAAATCCAAATTGTCTGCTTTAAATCGAACAAAACATTATGCTTGTGATTCAGAAAACAAAATCTAATACGTAAAATTGTGGAAAAGGTTGTCTGGACCGATGAGAGCTATTTTACAATCTTTACAAATGATGATAGAAAGATAATTAATCGGGAATAACCTGAAGATCTTCATCCAGATTGCATACAGCCAGTCGTGCAGGTAAGAAGTAAAGGATTAATGATCTGGGTAGCATTTGGATGAAATGGAATAGTTTGGCTGAATGGATAATATAATTAGAAATAAGTACTTATCTCATCTAAAAAATGTTAAATCATTAATAAAAGATTGGGTTTCAGATGGTGACAGAACGACAACGCTACTCTCCTTTGCGCTAAAACTGTACTGACCTGGTTTATCCACATCCATGGACATTTCTCTCTCTCTCTCATCATCTTAAATATCCAGCAAAAAGTCCAGATATTAGTTTAATAAAAAATATGATGGATGAACTGGAAAGGCATTTAAGAAAGTTGAATAACATTCCAACAAATGCCATGGAACTAGAAATATTATTCTAAAAAGCGTGTTCAGAAATCACTGTAGAGACATGTTAGAAGCTTACTACATTATTAACACGACGAGTTAATTCTTTATACAAAGCAAAAAGTGGAACCACGTAATATTAGATGAGGTAACATTTGTCCGTTACGTTTACGTAGTAAGTCAACTGTATGCTTTTTCTAACGGAAAAATCTGTGCGTAAGCAAATTTAATAATTTGCATATATGTTATCTTTTTCCACATTGTAAACAATTTGGAATTCTTGGAGTTACAATTTCCATTTGAGGAGAGTATTTCAAGGCAATTAAAAAATCGAAGAAAAATGTCTTATTCTAAGAAAAACTTTCATAAGTAATTATATACGCATTTATAATCGTCAATTTAATTTTTTAAAGAAAAAACGCATTGGCACCTTAAGAGGTCTCAGGTGTGTTAACTTTCTCTAGAGAGCAGTAAATATAAGCAATACTCAAATATATATAACACTTTGAAATTAAAATTAAATAATTCGAATATTTTACACATTATTTATAAAAAAAATTGGGCTTCAGAAAAGTGTCAAATGCCTTAAATAAAATAATTTTAAAAACTATAAGCATATGAAAATAAGAAATATTTATATGAGAAATATTAATTAAGTTTTACGTTGCGCAAGTTATTTTCTAAAATAATAGCTTTAATTACTAGCAATAAGTTGATTTATAATGTTAAATGTATCCTTATTACACTGTAGTATTTTCAAATAAATAGAATAATAAATTATATTTTTTAAAAAATAAGAAAAATACATTTTAATTTTTTTTTAAATTTTAATATTTTTTAAACATTTTGAAACACAAAAGATACATTATTATTAAATTACTAGAGTTTAAAAAGTATGATACATTTTTTATAATTCTATAAAATTTTATACATCAAAGGCTACTATTTTA
This sequence comes from Trichonephila clavata, assembly GCA_019973975.1. Classification (NCBI taxonomy): domain Eukaryota; kingdom Metazoa; phylum Arthropoda; class Arachnida; order Araneae; family Nephilidae; genus Trichonephila; species Trichonephila clavata. Next base: position 390 of record BMAO01032439.1, on the reverse strand, counting down.
GAAAATAGCGTGCGCAACGCAAAAATTACTGAATATTTATTACAAAATTATTTCTTCTTTGCATATGCTTGTAATTTTTAAAATTATAATTAGATTTCAAACAGTTTGTACTTTTTTGAAACCATAATCCTTTATAAATAATGTGTAAGAGATTCGAATAATTTAATTTAAATTCAAAAAAAGTCTACCTGTTTGAAAATTTTATATTTTCACTCCTCGAGACAAAATTAAGCGCACCCCTGGTAACCCTTAAGTCAGTGCTTCTCAAACTTTCAATATTTGCGACCCAATATTCAATCATAATTTTCATTGAGCTCCCCCCCCCTCTTTCCATACAAATAACAATGCAGAAATTCAATAATACTATACTTTGACTCTAAAGCTACAATA
>BMAO01032438.1:0-26751 GCA_019973975.1 Trichonephila clavata | reverse complement strand
CAGTGAAATCAAAGAGATGCAATGTATGGGGACGCTTCTCCTTCGATGGCGACCGTCAAAAATTGGTTCAACGAATTTCAACGTGGTCGCACGTCCGTTTTTTGATGAGCCACGCCCAGGTGCCCCGAAAACAGCAACAACGGAGGATAACGTGACGCAATTCCTCGATCTCGTTTTTGGCAGACCACCGATTGAAGGTGCGCGAGATAGCTGAAATAGTAGACATCTCAAAAGACCGCGTGGCGCATATCCTTCATGAAATTTTAGGTATGAGAAGGCTGTCGGCAAGATGGGTGCCTTGGTTGCTCACTCCGGACAACAAGCGCATCCGTGTGACCACTTCAGAGCAGTGTTTGGCGCTGTTTAATCGCAATCTGAAGGAGTTTTTGCGTTGTTACGTGACCGTCGATGAAACATGGAACCAATGGTACACACCAGAGATCAAGGAACCGTCGAAACAGTGGACTTTACCCGGTGAACTTGCTCCGAAGAAGGCGAAGACTGTCCCATCGGCCGGAAAGGTGATGGCCACCGTTTTATGGGATTCGCAAGGTGTGATATACATTGACTACCTGGAGAAGGGTAAAACCGTTCCAGGGTTGTACTATGTCGAATTATTGGGCCGATTCGACGCCGAATTAAAAAAAAAAAACGGCCCCATTTGGCGAAGAAAAAAGTGCTCTTCCACCACGACAATGCACCGGCTCCCACCTCCGCACTCGCCACGGCTAAATTGATCAAATTGGGCTACGGACTGCTGTCCCATCCACCGTATTCTCCATATTTGGTCCCATGTGACTTCTTTTTGTTTCTTAACTTGAAAAAGTCACTCGCCAGGCAGAAATTTCACTCGAATGAGGAAGCGATCGCCGCAAACGGAGGCCTACTTTGCAGACCTCGAGAAAACTTTTTTTTCCAAACAGTTTAAAGAAGTTGGAGCATCGCTGAGTCAAGGGTATCGAACTAAAAGGAGATTATATTGAAAAACAGATTGCATTTTTTCCAAATTTTTTGTTTTTTCATTTGTAGGCTAAGTACTTAAGCACCGCCCTCGTAAGAGGACATGGGTAATAGCAAAGAATGCCAGACCATCTCCAACGGATGCAGTATCAACAGGGAGACGGTTTTACAAGGGCATTGGAAGAATAAAGGCAAGTTGGTCCAGATATTAAATATCAACTGACACCCCCTTAGATGCGTCCACGGTGCACCAACTGTGGCAAAGAGGATTTGGTCAACGAAATGTGAAAAGTTTGAGGGAAACTAATGTGGATATAGAATGACATTATCATTCTTGAATCGGCACATCTACAAAAAAGGGTAGGGGGGGGGATCCCACAAGCCAATTCTACCGTCTTTTTGAAGCAAGTGCAGGACACTTTGATGTTGTCATATCGACTAGAATTCTTACAAGTAGAATGATTACTAGTGGCCTGGACTCATGGCGTCCGTTAAGGAGATTGCAATTGACCCTACAGCACAGACATCTCTGTTATCAATGGTGCTTGGGTAGAGCGAAGGGAATGACGGAATTGCGCAAGGTCGTGTTCTCAGACGAGTCACATTGCTGTTTGATCAGTAACAGTCACCGTGTACGAGTGTGTTACCGACGTGGTGATAGGTCTAATCCGAACACATGTAAGGAGCACCCCAGCTTGAGACAACTGCTTGGAACACATGGCGTGCGATAGCAACAAGGGCGGAGCTATCACCGTATCAATGATAAGGGCCTCTAAGCTACAGGAACTCTCTTTCCAAAAATATAATAGAAAAAAAAATGTTTGGACCATCACTCTCTTTATCTAACATTCTTCCCCTCCCTAATTTCGCATTTCCTTATAGGAGTGGTATACCCTTGTATTTTTTTTTTCAAGGTCTCTTCTGTCTCGTTAGTAAGACAGCCTCTGTGTGTTCGTGTTTGTGTTTTTTATTTGCATTATTATTGTACTGTATCTTATATTCCCCCCCTATTCTCAAGAATTTTGGGGAGGGTCTCTCATTTGGGACCATTTTGTAGATGTATTTCGTTTAGTTTATAAATAAAGTATCTTCTCGGCGGGTCGGTTCGAAGCTCGAAACCCTTTGGGTGAATTCGATTCTCCCGAGTAAGTAAGCAAGTAATATTTTAACACTTTCAAATAAGTTTTATTAATGCGATTCTTTTTATTTATTTTCCAAAAAAGGGCATGTATGTCATTAGATGGCGCTATTACAATTATTAGGCGTGTAAGCATGTTTACCCGCTCAGAATGGGAAAACAAAGGAAGAAAGGAAGGAGGCTGTATAGGCCATTTGCTTTGTGTTAGCGAAATTTATTATCTTTATGAAATAAAACCAATGAAAAGAGATCAACAAGGGCCTCGAAAGAATTTTCGTATAGTGGATAGCAGGTCATTTCTGGTTCATATTCAATTTACTATGATGGCCGAATGTTTCACAACTGATGTACTGCTACCTTGATAGTCTCCTTCCTTAGAGGAGGTTTTCAAATGTGTTTTACCTGCAGAGAATAAAGCTCTATTGCACACTGTACGACGCATCAGTGAATGAGCTCTGAAATATGTACAGATGCTCTTTGGCCAACATTCTCCTTAACTCTCACCAATCGGATACTTCTGGGATATGATTCGATGCTCATTGCATGCCCTGCCACCTCCACATTCTGAATTCAAACTGGGGAAACTGATCGACAAAGAATGGAGAGGCGCCCCTAATGTATTCTGTAATTAGACGCATTGATTCGTATGTCCCCGGTCCACAGTGGTCCTACAGCCTATCGAGCTAATGTTATTCTCGCTCTATTCAACGAGTATCATTTGAAAATAAACATGATTTATTGTGTGTGTGCTTTTGTGTGTGTTGCAGTTTCTCTGTGTGTCGAATTTCCTCCTCTTCTAGTGGTTTTTTTTGGGGGGGGGGGTGCTGTATTTTCAATGTCACGTAGTATATATACGAAATTGAAAGAGTAAGAATACAGTTTTTAAAATCTTCAACTTATATTTAATTTATTGCTTCCTAAAATCAAATTCGTCTACTTCATATTTTCGATACCTTTTAGCTGAAAAGTGCTTGTCAACATTTTCACACTCATCTACGTTTTGTAAATTATTCAAGATTGTATGCACTGTGTGTTTTAAAAGTACTTCAACGATTATTTTAAAAGTTAAGGTCTTAAAAAGAAGTAATGTCATAATCTGCATCCAATACTATCAGATTCTCTTCAAATCATAGCACATAGATAAGTTTCAGTTTGATAAACCTTTAAATTTATATTTTTCTTTGAATTCTTAAGTTTTTAATCGTGGTGACTCGGATAATCCTGTTCTCTATTCGTCCTCTCCCGGATAATCGAGAATCTGCAATGTCATTACTAAACCAATGTAATAAGCTTAGTTTTTAAATAATTGACCTTTGTCATTAAACATTGTAAATTAATCTTTAAAAATACGTACTACATTGGTATGCAAAAATTAAGAAACAAACCCATTTTCTAAGATTTTGTGAAAACTATTGAGGTTAATATAAGTGAGATTTCGTATGAAAATACTTAGAAGTATTTCTTAAAAGATGAGAAAAATGTATTGGCACTCATAATCATGACCTGTTTTCATTAAAATATGTTAGTTCAACAAAGTACAGTAGAACGTCGTTTATCCGAATCAATTGGGACCGGGAACCGTTCGGATACGCGGTTGTTCGGATAACCGAAAACCGAATGCGATCCATGCTGGACACTATACAAAATCATCACACGCGGGAAACGTGTTTGAAGAAAAAGCAAAATAGGTGCAAAATGTCGCAATTTTACCTTGATTGGGGGAAATAATCACTTATTTTTCGCTGTACCATTGTACACCTTCGTTTTTTCGCTGCAAGGTCTCTGATTCTCTTTAGCAGCAGTAGTTGTGTAGGACAGCACTATGATTGTTGTTTGTACCACTCCATGGCTGTCTCTAACGCAGGAAACGCGTCAGCATTTGATGGACCCTTGCTACTTTCGTTGTTGTTATCCTTGTCCTCATCTGTTTCATCGTCGACAGGGTCGGATTCTTCTTGCACGGAAGTCACAATCTCGTCATCATTTAGCATTAGAAATCCTCAGTCTTCTGCATTGCATGCCATCCAGGTTTCTACATCAACAAAACTCAACAAAAGAGCACGTATACACTCCCTCACTTGGAAACAAACTGACCTAATATTCCGCGCAGATGTTTACCAAATCACACAGCTGAAATTCCCCAAATATACCTTACCTTAGATTTTCCCGTCACTTTTAGTCTCACACGAAACAACTGTTAAGCATTGCACTGTTCGAAAACGTATCCGGACTTTGGTTCGGATATTTGACGCTCCGGATAATAAACGTTCGGATAAATGACGTTCTACTGTATATTGGAAGATGATACTTATAGAGGGCTTAATATTAGGTGGGAGGTCGTTTCGACAGCAATGTAGCTTTATCAGAGAAGTCTCATGCTGTTTATAAGTTTTAGGAAAAAAACTTCTGCTCCTGCACCAAGGCATTTTTTAACTCCAGAACGGTTCTGGCAGGGGGTTGGAGAGCAGTGAGTATTCTGCGAAGAGCATCCCAGATATACTCTATATTATTTAGATCTGGAGATCTGCATATTCTTAGTCTAAAGGTATTCATCGACCACCGGTCATCGAACTCACCTCGCTGTGGGGGTGACTGAAATTAGATTGTCGCGAGCGAAAGCGCTCGTGCGCTTATACCCAATAGATTGGGTGGAAAAGTTCAACCATGAAGGAGTCTTCAAACAAATGAAAAGATCCCCGGCGGGGGGGGGGAGGAAGTACTCCCAAGCGAGGCAGCCCGCAAAACGAGCGTGCCGGCTGAAGAGTGGCAGGAGAAGGTGGATTGCTGCAGCAATCAATCAGGACGAGTGGTCGTGACTGCTTATCCCCTACACCCAGTCTAAATGTAGTTCGAAGCTGTCTGTGTTGTTCAAGACAGAATGTCTTAAGGCGGTATCACACGTAAAGTTTCCGTGCAATTTTTTCATTCAACTTTTCGCCGAATCTGAGGGGAAGGGTTACCGTAAACAAAACGACATGCTCTGACGTCAGCCACTCTCTTTCTCCACATTTAAACATTACTCGCTGATTTTTCTGCTTCGAAAATGAGCATCCAATATTATTTCTTTTATTTCGCTGGCGCTTTTGTTGAGGGGGGTAAACAGAAATGGAGCATCATTATGTTTAAAATATTATACGCCGTTAAAATATTGTACACCCTTAAATTAATCATTCATAAATTAAGGATAATAAGTTCTGCAAAGAAAGAGACAGAAGCAAAACAAATTTGACTTATTGAAAGTCTATTTATTAAACAAAAGGTAAAGAGCAAAAAAGATGCTATATGTTTGACATAATTAATAAAAATTGCTATTTTTACTCCCTGGAGCAAATTTCAAAACAGAACCTATTTACTAAAAACAGTATAACATGGTTAGTATGATGGTTAATACGGAGTATGTCTCCCGGACGATGCAATACAGGCCTTATAACGCCTACGCATGCTGAGTATCAAATTATCAATCTGATCTTGGGGAATATTACACCACTCATCAAGCAATGCCCTCCGAAGTTCCGGTAGACAGGTGGGAGGGGGTTGACGGGCTGAAATTCATCGGCCAAGCATATCCACACATGCTCTATTGGATTCAAGTCCGGTGAGTATGCTGGCCAATCATATGGGTGATATCCTCCGATTGAAGCATTCGTCTACAATGTTTGCACGTGAGACGGCGTGTCATCCATAAACAGAAATTCAGCACCATGCGCTCCGAACAAGTACATGTTTCAGGACATCCGATAGATGTGGCCTGTCATCGTTACACTCTGAACATGCAGGTCAGTTCTGGAACCAAGAATAATTCCTCCCAAACGAGCCATCCTGCACCAGAGTAACGGTGTCGTTTAATGGTGTTCTCTTGGTGGTAACGGGTACCTGGCGCTCTCCATATGAAAGTCCGGTGAGAATCAGCCTGAAAACTAAACCTGGACTCGTCGAAAAACATCACACAAGACCACTGTTGTGGTGTCCACAATGCATGCTCTCTACTCCAGATTAATCGCAAGTGACAGTGAGTTGCGGTAACGGGAACACATCTGACAGGCCTACGAGCATATAGACCAATGCGTCTATATGCATATAGACTAACCGTCTGTACATGGTCTGCCTTGAAACTGTCGTACCGGTAGCTGAAGAGAGCTGACGAGATAGGTCTGATGCTGTGCTCCGTCTGTTTCTTTTGGCAGTAACTGCCAAATACTGGTCCTCATTCGGTGTTGTAACTCGATGGTGACCTGTGCTGTAACGTCTACTCACATTAATCATCTTGGATATATGCCAAAGCTGGAGATGACACTATGGGGATTCCAAGTTCCTCGGATACTTCCAGCTGGGTACGTCCAATTCCAGTCGTCCGATAATTCTACCACATAAAAATCATCCAAATGCTTCCTTTTGCCATAACTATGCGGTTATTGACTGAAAGGCTTTTAAAGCGCTTGTGACAATTTTATTCTTTGCTACCATTCCTTATTACCTTCTCTTACACTCTCGTCATTGTGACGTTCTATCCGCGCATCTGGTGGTTTCCAGTAATTTGCATATTCTTCTTCAAGATGTGTGATAATTCTACAGGTGAAATTTTTATTTTAGAGTTCAATTTCTGTGTGATTCTGAATTATTCTTAATTTATGGACATGAGTGTATTATAACGCCATATCTGATGCGAAGCTACCACCGTTACCAACATCTTGTTTATGACGTAGAGTGCCGAAGAATCCCATTGGCTGGAATTTCAAGTAACTTTCATTTAGAGCAGAGGTTCCCAAACCTTTTTGCCTCGTAGACCCCTTGCCATGTTTTTCGGTTTGGGATAGACCCCTGCTTAATTAATATTGAATTTTTGCAAATTTATTAACTTGAATTCTTTTTAACCGCTGGTACTACTACTCCTGCTTTAAAAAATTAAATTTCTGACTGTATTGAAATATAGTGCTTAAAATTTAAAAAGCATACGTTTTAATTCATTAAATTAAAATTAACTAATAAATAAAACTGTTAAATAAACTAACTAAACAACAAACAAACAAATTATTTTAATGGGAGGGATGAATCTCAAGCACTACAACATCAAATTTCAACATTTGGTATCAATCTTGTCCGGTTTAATTTTAAATCTCCTCTTTTAGTGTAGTGTCCAGTTTTTTTCTTTCTTTTTTTTCCGAGATTGGCAACCGCCTGAAACTCCTTCACTCTAGGAAAAGCAATGAAAACTTCCTCACAATATTCCATAAGTCGGGACAAATAACATGTTTGAATTTTTAAAGCCAAAATTGCTGGCATTTGTTTCTAAACTTTAAGATCTTCGTTAGTGCTTATTAGTTCCTATTGTAATTTGAAATTTTTTTTTCAATATGACCATATGAATTCATTGCCTGCTGTGGTATTGCCATAGTCAAAGCATTCTCAAACCTTGTTTCAAAATCTGAATAAAAGGCATTTAAATGTTGAATGTAGGTTTAAACGCTCTGATAGATTGTCTGTGACAAATTTAGAAAATTCAGGACCTCCAGTAGCTTCTTTAGCTTAAATCCGGAAAGAAAAGCTGAAATGGTTCTTGTTTTAATAAAATTTATGCTGTCACCTTGTAAATGCAGATTAACCTCATTAAATTTAGTAAATAAATCTGTTAAATTTTTTGGTAAAATTTCGTTTACATGTGATTATAAATTTTCTTTTAAAATTAAAGTCACGATCTAGTTTAATGAGAGCCAGTATCACATAGACCCCCACTTACAACTCATGGACCCCCAAATTAATTTTTGGCTGACGTAGACCCCTTGGATGTCGTCATAGACCCCTGGGGGTCTATATAGACCACTTTGGGAATCACTGATTTAGAGCAACTCTCTCAGCTTACTGGCAAAAAGTTGTTCGGAAGCCATTGCTATGGCAACGGAGTAAAAATTGCACGAATTGGACCAAAAATTGCACCAAACGTGTACGTATGATAAGGCCTTTAGAGTGGTCGGAGTGGATTTCTGCACTTCGTGCTAAAGTATGCATAGTTAATTTTAGGGTGAGGATAAGTGAAGAGTGTTTGTGCTCTGATGATTGGGTTATCGTGTGTTTCAGTGGAAAGAAAAATATTTTTAGATAACTTGGTGATGTATTTAGAAATCGGCTCCATGTGTAGATCGTTGTGTATCACATCATTTTGAACGTACCAATGTACGTTTGTTATGATGCGAAGCTGTTTATTTTGAACAACTTGAATTTTTTTCATGTGAGTGGTGGCTATTGTGGTGGTGGTGGGACTAATCACCATCCGGACTAGTGAAACTAGACCAGATCCCTGATCCCATAAATCTGCACAAAGTCTAAGAACAGCAGGGGGAAGCAACAGCCTCTTCACAGGAAAACCCCAGACATTGCAGAATGGGCTGAGGAGAAAAAGGACTGATGTCACATTTGGTGCAAATTGGGAAGCTTCTTTTGCCACCTTCAAAATTCATGCACCTCAGGTGACCAGTCCAAAATCGCGAGAATGCCGTCTGATAAGATCTGGAACTCTTGAATGATATGGGGGATCCTGGGTGTGCTCTACATATTGATTCTTTAGCCCTGGACAAGCGTTGTTGTTCATAAAAGTGGAAGACAGGTAAGGTTTTTCAATTGCCTCTCTGAAAAGCCTCAAACTGGGTCTTAAGATGACATCCCTAAAACTCAGACACGTTAAGGTGCCTCCCCAAAAGACATCTAGTTATTCGAGTCGACGTCCAGCATCTTGGAAATTTCAGACCACAACAACACTGCTTCTATTATGTTGGGTGGCCGCAGTGATCATAGTAGGAAACTCTTGTGGGAAACGTTGTCCAGTAGCGGGTTTGACCACTGAAGACCCACCGTGTACATGGGTAGATGCACGTTAAATCCGTCGAGAGTCAAAATACTCCCGTTGGCGTAGTGTGGCAGTTTGAGAGTGACAGCTCAGGTGTCATCCTTGTCACTTGACCGAGGTTCAAAATTACGAGGTCTGTCGCCAATAGCTCTCGCGTTACTTTATAGTGTGACGTTAATCAATTCTCCCTCACTCGCTTAACTAAGTCATTTTTCAATTCCTACTCTATTAGCTCACTCTCTCTCTCTATATTTATCTTGTTCAAATTTTCAATTGTTAATAAAATACATTTTAAAGCGCTCAATTGAGCTGAAAATTTATATACACGCTTATTTTGGATGACAATACAGTAATGATTAATAAAAATTAATTGATTACAACTAATTATTCAAAAATTACAAATACAGCCACGTTGGCATCATTTTTGGCGACTTAGCGACCATTTTGGCGACTTATGCTAAAACTTGAAAAGGGTTTTTTTCTCACATTTTAAAGCGCTCATTTGAGCTGAAATTTTCTATACATTATTGTTTTGGGTAACAATACGATAATTTAATTATAATTAGTTCAAATTAATTGACTGAAATTAATTATTTAAAGAATTACAGATTCAGCCTCGTTGACTTCATGTTTAGCGATTGGGTCCAAATTTTAAGAGATTTTTTTCCTCACGTTTCAAAGCTTTCAGTTGAAATGAAATTTTATATGCACGATTGTTTTGGATGACAATACGATACTTTAATGATAATTAATAACAATTATTTTCCACTTAATGTTGTGATTCTGTCATATGTATATACATATTTATATTAATTGTAACTATTTAATAAAAAGTAACTAAAATAAACTTTTTTTTTGTTGATTTAAGTAGGAATTGACTTAAATTTTTTTTCCTGCTCCGTTAAATCAATCGCCAAGTTGCCAACATGGTGACCAAAAATGATGCCAACTTGGCTCTATCGCCAACATTTCGCTATGTTTCCATTGAATCGCCCTTATAATGTAAGGAACGGCGTTGCTTGCGAATTTTACAATTTTAACATAAAATAAATGCAACAGAAAGTAATATTAACGCATTAAAAAACATCCAGTTATAAATTATTTCCTCTATTTTAAGCGTTCATTACACAAAATTTGTAACAATGTGTTACTTTTTCTGAGCAGAGATCAGCTGAGGAAGGTGTTTTCAAAAATCGACCCACAAGAGAGTTACGGGCGTTATAAATAAAAAAAAATCCTTTTTATCAGCTGTGAGACTTACAGACTTAAAAGGTAACAAATATGTTTTTTTTGTTCAGCTAAGATATGCAAAAAACTTTTATGTGTTTAATTTGCAATTCACGTAAAATGGATTCATTTAAAACTTCTTTATCCTTCAATCTGTACTGTTTAATTTTTCAATTCACCCCTGTGAAGAACGGGTATACCAGCTAGTTTCATATTATCCTTCAAAACAATAACAACAGCAATAGAAACTTAAAAATCAGAGCCAAAAGTGCACAAAAACTTATGTCAGTTTTTGTGCACTTTTGGCTCCCATTTTCAAGTTTCTATTGCTGTTGTTGTTGTTGCTGCATAAGCAAAATGGAAGGAAAATGCAAATTATATCCTAGTAAATATAAATTTTTAATTTAAAATTTAATTTCAATATTTAAATTTAAAAAACCATATAATAATTTCATTTTTATACTTATTGATTTCATGCAGTTATGTAACAACTTGAACTAAACATTTCCCTAATAAGACCAACATTTTTTTTCAAACCTTCTTATATATTCAAATCACACCTCAACCAAACCATCCGAATTTTTTTTCCTTAAACGAATGGAAATTGATTTCCAAAATGTGGACCAAGTATATGTCAATTTCAGTAGCAAAGTTCTGACCGCATTCGAATTCTGATAAGCTTTTATTTATTTTTTTGCTTCACGCATGATAATTATAGCCATTTTTCGAGATAAAATACTCGTAATCGAACAAGATACACCAATTAATCATTATGCTAAACCCACGTGCTGCTTCACGATGTGTGTGAGGTGAATTAAAATCAAATAAAAAATCCATGATGTTAGAGGGAAAGTACTCTGGATCCCTGGTTTTCTCTACTTGTGAACATGTTCAAAATGATTGTTCAGACTGAATCTCGACTGAACAATAAAGAGAACACATGTGCTGTGCTGTCGCGTTCAAAATCGATGTTACCTACACTATATCAGGTGAGATCTCCTGTGACCCGGACAGTGGCGTAGCTAGGTATCTAAAGGCCCTAGTGCAAAAAAAAAAAACAAAAAAAAACGAGGGCCCTTTTTTGGTTGAATTCTATCAAGTAAAAAAGTGAAAATATTTTAAATATACAAAGCTACAATTTTTACTTACTGTCTTCTCTTTCTTAGCGGCGTTTGCGCTTAAACGCACCTCACTTGGTATCTTTCTTTTTTTTTTATCTATAATTTTAGTTTTATAATTTATCTAATACGATTTGTATGTGCTCTTGTATCTACTGACGTTAAAAGAAAGCAGAAACGTATTGCTACGCTATAAAACGTCGCTGGAAAATACCTAGCTATTAATTTATTCTGGAGGATTGAACTCACATCCAACAACAGAGAACTTAGAGCTACAAAATGATCCACCGAGATAGACAGGAAATGATACAAAAATATGCATGAACAAGAAAATTTAAAACAATATTATTTTAATTATTAAAAAAAACATATCTGCAAAAGAGCATAGGAGGGGGGGGGGACAAAATTACATTAGTGTATTGCAGATACGAGAAGTTGGCGAAATATTGAAACAGGAAACTAGCTTATTATTATGAATCATATTATTATTTAAAATAGAATGTAACTAGGAAGGAATTCCTTCTTGTGAAGATTTTTTAAGATGTAATAATAAGTATGGTAAGATTTTTCATGGAACTTGAAGTTTATTTTCAATTAACAGTCCGTAGAAAAAATGAAAATATTGAAAATAACATATACTCTCTTTTCAATAAGTAAAGTTCGCAACACGGAATAAACAACGAAAAGCGTTTAGGTGAATTCCCTACAAATTCGAAATTACTTTCAACAGAATTGCGACGATTACAGTTATGTTGCAACCTTTTATATTTATATCTTAAACTTGGAAGAAATTATCGCAAATTCAGCTTGCTTAGTGGTCAGGGCCCCGGTGCACGGCACCGCCTAGTCCATTGGTAGCTACGCGACTGGACCCGGAGTGAGTGAAATGGAGACTAGGGTATAAAACCCTGCCCCATTAAATCTTTCGATGAGCAGTATACCTCGAATTTGAGGCACCCCCATCTTGGGTATCCTGTGACTAGTATTCTGTATAATTTTCAGTCTCCTGGAACTAGTTCTATAATTTGAAAACCAAATTTCGAGACACAGAGCTATCTTACTCAGCGGCATACATAGACCTCTGTTTTGGAGGTGTTACACTCTAAAAAACAGGTAGACCAGAGGTTCCCAAACTTTGTCTCATAGACCCCTTGCCATGTTTTTTGGTTTGGGGTAGACCCCTGCTTAATCAATATTGAATTTTGGAAAATTTATCAACTTAAATGTCTTTTTGACAGCTGGTACTACTACTTTAAATGAATTAAATTTCTAACTGTAATGAAGTATAGTGATTAAAATTTAAAAAGCACGTGTTTATTAAATAAATTAAAAGTTAATTAATACATAAAATAACTGTTAAATAAAATAAATAAACGAATGATTTTAAAGGGAGGGATGAGTCTGGCACTACAATAACAAATTTTCAACATTTGGCATAGATATTGTCAGGTTTAACCTCAAATCTCTTCTGTTAGTAATGTCAAGTTTTTCTTTTTTTGTTTTGGAGATTGGCAACCACATTGAAGCTCCTCAGTAGGAAAAGCGGTTAAAAACATCCTCACGATATTCCATAATTCGGGACAAGTAATAGGTTTGCCTTTTTAAAGCCAAAATTGCTGATATCCATTTCCATATTTTAAGATCTTTGTTCGTGCTTATTACAATCAGTCCCTATTGTAATGGGGCATTTTTTTCAATGTGACCATATGAATTCATTACCTACTGTGGTATTACCATAGTCAAAGCATTCTCAAATCTGGTTTCAAAATCTGAAAAAAGGCATTTAAGTGTTGAACGTAGGTTAAAACGTCCGGACAAATTTTGTGACATACTGAGAAAATTCGGGACCTCCAGTATTATACTTCTTTAGCTGAACTCCGGGAAGAAATGCTGAAATGGTTCTTGTTTTAATAAAATTTATGCTGTCACCTTGTAAGTGCAGATTAACCCTATTAAATTTAGTAAATATATCTGTTAAATAGGTAAAATTTGGTTTCCACTTGATTAAATTTTCTCTTAAATTTAAAGTTACAATCTAGTTTATATAATAAGAGCCACTATCATAGACCCCCATTTACACCTCATGACCCCCAAATTATTTTTTTGCTGACATGGACCCCTTGCAGGTCGTCATAGACCCTTGGGGGTCTATATAGACCACTTTGGGAATCACTAAGATAGACGAAAACACCGAGGTAAAAATTAAAAATTTGTTGGTTTATGTGGCGTGGGAGGGGGTAAACCCCTTCCCTTTTTAAAAGCTTTTATTTAACTTACAATGTATGTATGTATGTATGTATGTATGTATGTATGTAATTTGTTCGGGTGGAATCTTGCAACTCAATTTTGAAGCTGATATCTTCCTCCCATGGAGCTGAAATTTTGTATACACGTTTAGTTTGGATGACAATGCATGTTTTGACCATTTATATTCCGATATTGCAATTAATTAAAAAGATATTAATTAAAAACGTTAAACTAGTTTTGGGCGCCAACTTGGATATATCTGCATTGTTGTAATAATTTTATTGTTACAACAATGACAAAAGTTGGCGTCGAAAATCGGTTTTCAGCCAAACTGGAATTTCATAACGTTGCGCTATTGACAGTATTAATTAACTTTGTCTAAAAAATAATTACATTTCTACAACGTAAAAACAATCTAATTTCTACAACGTATGCAATTGTTTTACAAATTTCTATCTATTTCCTTGGATTTAAATTCAAAACAAAAAAAGTCGAGCTATTTTACAAGTAGATTGGTACATTGTATACCTTTCGCAACGCTGCCAAGTTAAACTGAGATGGAGTATTGAAGAAATTCTTTAAATAATTTATCTAACTTTAATCTATGAAACTCAGACAAAAAATAATTACAGAATCGGAAAGATCATTTTTTTAATGTATCTTACCCATCAAAAAGGAATCCGCTAGGAAAACAATAAGAGAAAAATATTATATAGAAATGCAATAAATTTTCGATTAAAAAAAATAATTTTACAGTAAAATGAAGTAATTTTTTAAAGAAATTTTCTAATTTTAAGCCTACGAGTAATTTAAATATACCTCATTTTATCACCAGTAATCTAAACACACACAACGACATGTGTCTTTAAATTTAATTACAAGTAGAATCTGTTAATTTTATTTGAATTTAATAATTGATTTTTTCAAAATCAAGTTTCTAAAGATGTTCTGAGCAATTAAAAAAAAATAGATTCTTACATAGAAGATATTCAATGTCCAGCAAAAAATTATCATTATTTGATAAAACTTTCTTTTTTGATTACAAAATGCGTTTTTAGTCTTAAGCATTTTATTGATTAATGCAAATATTTAAATGCCTTTTGAAGTTTTTAATAAACAATTAAAATTTTCTTCTAATATGTTAGATAAATACATCCCTTATCTTCAAAATATTTCAAATAAATAATATATTCTTTAAGTTTTTCAAAAATAGTCAAAATTTTAATTAAACATTTAATAACTTTGTCATTTATGAAGATAATCTCACTAAACCTTTTTTTTTCGTGTGTAGAACAATGTTAGCCAAAATCTGCATGAAGATTGAAAAAATTGCTTAAAAATTACGGATTTAAATAAATTGTGTTTTTAGTCTAATACCATTTTGCGAGAATTAATTCAGCTAAACCAGGGATGGCGAACCAGCGTTCAATGAGTTGAACAGGCTGAGAAACCTGTCCAGCGATAACTAAAAAGTAAAAAATAAATTAAATGTAAAAAAAAACTTTTTTAAGAACAAGCTTTTATTTAAACGCGCTAAAAAGAATAAAATAAACTTTTCCTTTAAAACTTTTTTTACTATCAACTTATATCGTCATTACACAATTTATATGATATAAAAGCTTGTCGCGAGATTTACCTGTGTAGATAAACAAGTAAAATAAATAACTTGACCTGATTGATTTTGGTTTTTAAAAATTCAAACTAAGTAAATATGAGTACTTAAATATTGCGACAAGCTTTTATATCATATAAATTGTGTAATGACGTTATAAGTTGATAGTAAAAAAAGTTTTAAAGGAAAAGTTTATTTTATTCTTTTTAGCGCGTTTAAATAAAAGCTTGTTCTTAAAAAAGTTTTTTTTTACATTTAATTTATTTTTC
This sequence comes from Trichonephila clavata, assembly GCA_019973975.1. NCBI lineage: Eukaryota > Metazoa > Arthropoda > Arachnida > Araneae > Nephilidae > Trichonephila > Trichonephila clavata. The sequence continues at coordinate 11,342 of BMAO01032438.1, read as the reverse complement.
TCTCCCTCTCTTTGTTTACTCAACTAATCTTGCTACATCCACTTGGGATTAGGTTGCTTCCAATCTTCCGAATGCTCTCCATCACTCAGACATAGTCTCTGTACTATTGCTTACAAAAGTTCTTTAAAAATAAACTTAAATTTCAGAATCTCAAGCAAAACAATTACCCCACTGAGTAGTGACTGAAAAAACTGTCGTATCAGTTTTCTTAATTTCCAATAATATAAAAAAAGAGGGTTCAAATTTGCATAATTAAGAATCTTTTCTTAGATATATTTACCGATTTTCATTAAAAATAGTTCCATAATTTTTGAAAAATCGACGAAACAGGGTTTATTTCTTAACTTTTACACAGCAGTGTAATTTAACTACATAGAATTTAAATGATTTATATTCTTTATTCTTTTAAATTGAAATATATATTATAATTTACGATTATTAAACTCTTTTTATATAATGTGTTACAAGTTGCAATAAATGTTCGAAATTCATTTTTAAATTCCGTTTCAAAGGAAAGTATCTGTTTGCTTAACGAAGATTATAATAATCGTTTGGCCAATGAGTCATAATTGAAGAAAAATCAAATAAATAAATGAATCTAAGGTGTGGGTTTTTGATAACATCAACTAAATAATCTTAAGTTCTATTTAACGCAACCAAACGATTGCTATCCAATTTTTTTTCAATATTTTTAAAGGAGGAGAAAATATATACAACAAAAGAAAAGAGGAGAAAAATGAAAACAAAGGAAGATATTAGTTTTAAAATCGACAAAAATTGAGGTAGATAAGTTATTAAAAATTTATAAAATTTCCGTTGTGTATTAAAAACTTCTACTTTTATTTATTATGGAATCATTTAAAGATTTTTTTAATGGTAGAGAAGATTGTGACAAATTTTTTTTAGTTACAGTTGAAAGTAATTGCAATTTTCAATGGAAAAAAAAGTATATTTTTACTATTTTTATATATTTAATATAATAATAATAATTAAAATTAAAATATGAAAAAGAAAATACAGAAGTAGGTAATATCCCAGATTATTTTTGTGTGTTACAAAATTGTCTGATTTATAACATTCCCTTTATCGTGGTTTCTTTCTAAAACCTTTTAGAATTAAAAAAAACTGCATAGTAAATTTTATTTTCTTGATTATGCAATGCTTGATAAAACGAGACAATAACAGGTTCTCCCCTCCCCCCTCTCTTACAGAGTTCCCTTTCAAAACTTTGGGGGGAAAATTCTTTTTTAACTTAAGTTTGGAAAAGCACGCACACGGCGCGACATACTATTTTGGGAACAAAACAACCGTATTATAGGGGAGAGGGACAAAGGGGGGGAAGGCTATTTGTGTGTGTTTCATGTCGCTCTTAATTGAAGAAAATGTTCTGAAGCCCTCGTGGCCCAATGGATAAGGCATCGGTCTCCTAAACCGGGGATTGCGGGTTCGAGTCCCGCCGAGGGTAGGAATTTGTTTTCTCGCCAAACGTGGCGATCGAGATGAGCTTAACTTTTAAATTATTCTATCACTCTTTCTGTTGAAAATTAGTGTTGCAAAAAATCACATATTTGCTAGTATTATAATAAAACATACTATTCCTTAGATATTATAAATTATCGAATATTCTTTTAAATATGTGTGTAATAAAATAAAAACGAGTAGGTGACTAATTATACAGCAAAAAGATAATATAGTAATTGTATCATAATATTTTAGTACATTTAGTACAAATAAAAAACTATATGTGTATTGAGAGAAATCGTGTTAAATGAAGATAGTAATTATTTTTAATCAGTAATATTAAACTGCATTGTATAAGATACAAACAAGGACTGGTTCCCTCGTATAACACGGTTAATTCGTACCGTGCTATACCGAAACCATGTTATACAAGACTTTTTTTTATTTCTTTATTTAAATTGTTATTTTTTTTATTTATTAAATTAGTTATGTACGTACATTATATAAATCAGGGCAATATTTACCGTGTTGTACCGAAACCGTATTTTGTGTTGTTTCGAAACGGTGTTATACGAAACTTTGAAATAATATAAAACAAGGCAGCGTGTGTATCGTGTTTAAATCGAAATCAAATCTAAAAGTATCCGACTACTTGCGACAATTTTTTTTTTAAAAAGGGAGATATGGGGATTTTTTGTGTTTTTAGATTTGTTTAGTACAGTTAAAAAAATATGCTAAAATTAAGAGAAAAAAATTATTACTAAAATGGGAGAAAATTGGCAAAAATTTACAAAAAAATATTATAAAAGCGGCCCATTCTGCCACCAAGGTTTATACACAAATTTTCCAATTTTGATGTGTTGCTATGTTATTCATGTTAGAAATGACCTTCAGGATAAGAGATATTTTAATTTTTACAAAAACTAGAATCCTTTATCTTAGTTATTATATGAAATTGCTTTAAAAAAACAGTGATTATATTCACATAAGGGACTGTAAATTTTATAATAAGACCGTGATTGATAAATCTGAAGGTTAAAACACTTCTACTATTATGCAGAACATACACAAAAAATTTGTTAATTATTTTCAAAACTTTTTGAGCAATCGCTGTCCCTTTTTGAACATTTTCAAAAATACCCCACACATTTCGAGTAAAATTCCTTTTTAAAGTATGACATTTTGCTTAAAGTAATGGCATCTGCTTTCACTAAAACAATTGTATTTTTTGTTCTAGTGAGCGGAAAATAATACACTTGGTATTTTTTATAAAGCTAATAAGATAAAATCATAAAAAAATTTGTCAATTTTTGGCAAAATTCACAATTTTAGGGTAATCGGATACCTTTAAGGTATAAAATTTTGTGATAGCTGAAATTTCGTTCCAGTAAAACATACAAATGAAAAAAATAAGTTAACTTCTAGTTTTTAATCAAAAACAAAAATGTGAAATGCAAAAATTAAAAATACAACAAAAAATATAGAATAATAATAATTATTATTATAATAAAATAAATAGAAACGCTATATTATGATCACAGAATTAATTTTTCTCATCACTAATCAGAAATAACAGCTAATGTATTTTTTTCCCCTCGAAATTGATTGGAACTCTTCTTCACTAGTTATTTCTTCATCATTACAAAAGTTATATGACGTAGACGTACCTGTCTGTTTCGATCTTGCTATTCTTTCAGAATTTCTGTATAAAGAGCTAAAGAATTTTGCAAATCTCTTAAATTTTCCGCTACGTATTTCAGAAAAATCTTTAACAACAACAAAAAGTGATTAGAAATGAAACACAATTGCAAAAAAATCCAGTTGAGAATTTCTTTAACGAAACAAAAATAATAATAAATTTTTTTAAATCGTGTTATTTCAAAACCATGTAAAATATTAAATTTGTTTTGTGTCGTGTGATAGCGAACCCGTGTTTTTTACGAGGGACGCCTGTAATCCTACTATACATATTTTAATCCATAAACATTTTTCAAAAAGCAAAACTTAATTTTCTTTCACTTACAGTAAATATAAATAATCTTATTTCCTTCTCATTTGAAATCGTGGAATCTTTTAAGTTTATACAATAATTTTTGGTTAACAACTCCTATTCTAATAATTCATATACACAGACATAAAATCCACCGTGGGAATACATTGTTTTTTTTTAATATTCATCTTTTTCACTGATTTGATGTTATGTAATTATTTTGTTTATGAAATAAAAGAATTATTATAGAGAAACACAAACTACAATTAATTCCACTGCGATATTGGTATCGTTTGGTCCCTAGAAAGAAGTCAAATTTAGAAGAAACATTTTGAAAGTCTCGAGATAAAAATGGGTGTTTTACATTTTTTTAAAATTTAAATTCTTTTTAAATCAGTTCTTTGTTATCTTACTGTATACAAATTAAAATAAAATATTAAATAATGTTAAAAAATGCTTAAAATTTTGTGAGAACCAGAAATTTCTTTTAGAATTTATCAAAACAGAAAGTTATAATTTATATATTTTAAAAAATAAATTTTATAATGGTGGTGAAAGCAGACATTGCAGCAGGCTAATGCAAACACATATTAGTTTTCTGGCTTTATTTTCTTACTTTAACGTTATTATTTATATGCAATAATACTTCTTTTATTCTTTTTTACAAAAGAAGATTCTTTAAAAAAATTTTCTTTTAAAAATACTGATTTTTTTTCGGTAAAAAATGGACACTTGTAACAAGATTTTTAAAAATTTTATATGTAGTTTTAAGTCAGAAATTTAGTTAACCTTGAATATTTTAGTAGCAAATGACTGAATAAAAAGTACTATTTCTTAGAGCTCATCTCAAAGATTCGAATAATAGAAATCACAAAAAGTCGGTAAAAAAGACTTACAAAATATCTTAAAGAATTAGAAAAAGTTTATTTAACAGATAAATTATATGTAAAGAAATTCATGAATTTTTTGTGAAACTATATATTTATTTATATTTAATATATCAAAATGTATGCTTGAAAGTTTCTCAAAGACGGGAGATTCTATTATGCATTCAAACAGAGTTGCAGTAAAATACATTTAACGCGAAAACGCTTAAGACAAAATATCGGTTAACACGAATTAATGCATCGGTACCGACAAACTACTATATATTTGCATGCATATTTTTTCTCTTAACAAGGAACGAAAATCGCTTAACGCGAAAAGATTTCCCTTCTGGGAATGAATAAAATATGGAAAACACCAGCCGGATTGGTCTGTTCTATTGTATAACCGGAAGAATTAATCACAGTACATAATGATAATGTGTGTACAGCCCTAAATATTGCAAACAAAGACATTTTGGAGTTTGTTCAAAGCTCAAAATATATCATTGATGCAGATTCCGACAATGAAAATGAAATGAATAATGCAGCTCCTGTTCCCACATCATCCAAACTGAGGAACGTCAAGAAAAGTTACGCACATTTTAATGGTGAAATGAATACCAAAATGGACGATATCGAGCAATTTGTTGACAATTTGATGCTAAAAAAGCAATGCAAAGAAAGATATCAAATTATTTTCCAAAAACTCAATAAATGTTTTGTTTTTAAAAAATTTGAAAATTTTGAATTAAATTTCTTTTAGTTCACGTGAATGCAGCATATCTATGAAAAAAAAACTAATAAACTTAATTTTGTGGATATACGTTTTTTTTTGTTGCAATTTCCTTTAACACGAAAAAATATTTCAGTCCCTTCAGTTTCGTGTTAAGCGATTTTCGCTGTAATTATAAAAAACAACAACACAACAGGAAAAGAACCTTGGCAAATTGTATCCTAATAAATATAAATTTTTAATTTGAAATTTAATTTCAATATATAAATTGAAAAAACTTGTAACAATTTGATTTCCATGCTTACAGATTCCATGTAATTACATACACTAGATGTTAATTAAATATTTCCCAAATAGGACCAACATTTTTTTCAAACCTTCTTATATATATTCAAAACACACTCGACCATACCATCCGAATTTTTTTTTCCTCAAACGAATGGAAATTGATTTCCAAAATGTGGACCAAACATCATATGTCAATTTCAGTAGCAAAGTTCTGACCGCATTCGAAATCTGATAAGCTTTTATTTATTTTTTTTGCTTCGCGTATGGTAATTATAGACATTTTTCGAGACAAGATACTCGTAATCGAACAAGATGCATCAATTAATCATTACGCTGAACCTGAAATGGAACATTTCCATCACCGAATGTTCGAAGTGTTACAGTTTGCAGAATCTAAGCAGCGAAGTGGTTAATTAATCAGAGATATGAAAAGCAGGACAGAGCCGCCGGATGGATTTGAAAACAAACTCGGGTAAACGGTTGGATTATTCGAAGGAAAGAAATTAGAAAGGTAAATGGACAGAAGCAGGTGAAAAAAAATTGATAGGAATTATGTAAGGCCTTTTATGGTGAACAGAGAGTGAAATTTAAAAATAACAATCCTTTATTTATAGAAGGCGTAGCTTCTCACCCCCTCGACTCATATTCTTTACGGATTATAATGTATTCTAATTTAATCGGCTTGCACCTGGTCGGGAGAAGCGATATCGAATTATTTGGTTGAGATCGTTGAACCTCTTTGTTCGATATTTTTACTAAGCATGGCTGCTAGGCAGAGCCATCTGATACGGAAATCGAAAGTGAAGACAGAGCAAAGGATGATATTACTGCTCAACTCCTACGCTTTCCTTTAAAATTCATCTGTTCTAAATTTAAAGTATTTATTCTTCCTCATCGAAGCTTTTTTTTGTTTGTTCTATATGATTTTTGTTGTTATAAAACTATAGTTAATTGTGCATATTTTCACTATTATTATGACGTTACATGAATTGAGCTATTCAAATATAAACTAGAATTTAATATCAATACGTTCAATTGCTTTCTTCCTTCGTGAGCTTTTTCCTTTAATTTGAATTTGTTGTTTTATGTCGCCTACGCCACGATTCCTTTACAGAAAGCGATTCTCAAACTAAGGAGGAATAGTATCTTGTGGAGTCTTGATATTGCACTTTTTGATGTACTTTTTCGATTCCTCATAAACCAGTAAATTCTTCTTCTTTTAATATGAGTTTCTTACAGTTCGTGCAGCAAAGTACAAAGTTTAAAATAAAAGAAAAAAATTTGCTATATAATTATTGTATTTTTTTTAAATAGCATAAAGTGTGAATACAAAAATAATAAAAACTAAATAGCTTTCTTTCTGTTAACCACAAGATAACTTTTGAAAGACTAAAGGTAGATCCTATATTTTTATATAAAATGAAAGCTTAAGAATGCCTGTATTTTGTATACCTCCAATTTTAAATTTAAATCATATTTTAGTATTTTTTAAAATTAAAGAAATTGAAAAAATTTAAATTATTATTTTTTTAGTATTTATCACATTACTATTGATCCCATCCCAAAAATTGAGGCATACAGAATACAGATCGACAAAAACATTATACGTAGAAAATATCATAGCTCTGCGACCGATACTTTTTTAAAAATCTTGTGGGAAGTTTACAAAATGTTTTAATAATTAAATTAAAATTTTTTTGCATAAAATAAATTTTTTACACTTAAAATGTATCCATTTCATGCATCCAGTGTTCCTGCATATTTTTTCCCCTCATTCATAGACAATTTCCCCTCCCGTTATTCATGCCTGAGAAAATCAGAAACAACAGAACAATATTTATTCTAAAAAACCCGGAATTTTCATAATATCTAAGCGATTAGCGAGTTCATCATCAAATATCAATGTTGCTTCATTTTAGACCAATATTAATTTTTATTTTGTAAGATGCTGATATTTTTGGTCAGTAATTCTAAGATGTAAAATTGAGTTGTCAACCTCATCACTTGACCGGGATTTAAAAGTGCGTGGTGAGACGCCAAAAGACCTCATGTTGCTTCTAACAAATCAAAATATTCCAAACAGAACCTAACGAAAGATCCGTTTCTTTACATTTTTCAAAAGGTCAAGTATTTTTTGGCGTTGAGAGCGTAATTATTCTCAAATTTCGATGAGGTTTGCTTTAAAACGTTCTTAACAATCTATATTTATTCCTTAAAATGTTTTTGAAAATTCGATTTTCAGAAGGGTCAAAGGTACTATGCCTCCTTAAGCGATTTATAAGAAGTATTTCCCTTTGAGAATTAATAGAAGGGCTTCAAGAAAACCCTTTACATGGGAAACTAGTATTTACATACAGTAATTAACTCATTATCTTTAATATATCGACTTATGTTTTTTTGATAGATGGCGTTGAGGAGAATCTCTCGATTCTACCTTCACGATAAATTAGTTCATTTTATCACAGGGAGGAGCTGAGGTATCTCTTTTAAAGGCAATAAATGTTTAAAAAACTGCAATAAATGATTAAAGGTGAAGCTTTTATTCTTCTAATATAAGAGAAAGGATGTTTTTTTTTTATTTAAGTAAATAGGGGGTGAGGTGGAGCTCTGTTAAGGGTTTAATGCAGCAACCTAAAAACAAATACTTTATTTCATAATTACATAAATCAGAAAAAATCGAAAGCCATATTATATAGGTAAAGTCAAATTTCTTTTTGTAGTGACTGATCCGCAAAAATTCTTTATACTTTCTTTTTTTTAAAGTGTTTTACCGAGGTAAAGGGGCCACTGTGTAGCCTAGTGGTCACGTACTCGTGCTCACGAGCTCGTGTCTGGAGTGCAACGAGTTCGAACCCTTGTGCCACTGAAGACATGCCGTGTGGAAAAGCATGTCGAGGCAACTAGTCCTTCAGTTGGTGTGGTATGGTCGTTAGGAGAGGGTCGTGCCAGCTCAGGTGTAGTCCTCATCACTTGACTGAGATTCAAAACCCTGTGTTGCTTTATAGTGTGATATTATGTTATAGTGCGGAATTAATACTCGTCTGGCTATAAATTATGATATCTAAAAATTATATATGATCTGTTAAATTTTGTACTAGATGGCGCTTTGTAATATAGAATCAATATTTAATTAAAATAATGGAATGACAGATAATTAAGTTTTAAAAATATTATGTTGCTATATAGAGTAGAAAAAATTACAAAATTTCGGAACTTTAACTCATCTGCAAATTAGTGAAAAATCAAATGTACAATATAATGTCAATATATGTAAATAGGATAAATAAAAGAGAGTAGAAGTAAAAGTTATTTGCGCTTTTTTTCCAACAAGAAATTTCACTGGCGAATAATTTATTTATATCTGATCAATATCACGTTGATGTGAACTGATTTTTTCTGTTGTATAACGAAAAAGAGAATTTAAATCAGTACTTTCTTCTTTTCTTTGGGATACACACGAAAGATTCTAATAATTTTATTTTATTAATGGATAACAATAGCAGCGATTTTAAAGGAGCTTTATTTAGTACTTTTCATTTGTTAAGAAAAGGAAGCGATTCCACGTGCCTGTTTACAATGAATTGTTACTTTGAATTTCAATTTTTCTTTCTGAAAATCAGATCTTTAATTATAGACACATTCTACATGTGGACCATCACCTATTTCCTAAATCCAGTGGAATGGATTCCCACCATGAATTCCATTTCCTTAAATAATAATGGTTTTATAACCTCTACTTAACGTACAATTTGAAATCATTCACTGATATAACTAAATAATGATTTATAATATAATCTGTTGTTAAAACACCAATAAAGCAGCAGTGTATCATCAGCAATTTACGAATACTTATTGATAATTATAATCAATTCGAATTATTTACGTGTTTATATCTTTATTTTAAAAGGATATCCCCAGTTTTTACGAACAAGAAAATCTTTTAGTATACATCTGGTTAATATGTTGAAGCAGGTTAATTTTACTTTGGTGTAAGAAAAAGTCTGTGAGTGTGTTAATCCTTTTTTCCCCTGTAGGATGTAATAATGAAGCTCCAAATCTTTTCTATAGCGAAAGCTAGTGAAATCCTATTTCCATAATATTCCCATTAGCAATGGTTTTGTAGGTAGCTACAGTCATATATCATCACCTATTATAGGTATTATCTAATAACGTAATAATGTATCAAAATTTGCGAATGCATATTGGTAATTACAGATAATTTGATTAATTATTTTTTAAATCAAGAACTTTCTCTTCTGAGTGGTATTTTGTCTATATACACTCTACAGGGCTGGCTCTAGCAGTTTTGCCGCCCCGGACAAAGTAGAAAATGCCGGCCCTCTCCAAAGCAAAAAATTATAATTAAAAAAGATAAATTGTTCACATCGATACACAACTATAAAACCTGAATAATTCTGACGAACAAAAATGCATCCAATATATATATATATATATATATACACACTGGTGTGCAAAAATTAAGGACGAGACGGTTTTTTTAATATAACTTTGTACAAAAGCATTCCAAATCAACACATTTAATACCGTAAGATCCCCAATACGTAAGGACATGAGTAATGTAAGCAACACTTACTAAAAGAGAAATCAGAGGGATAAAAAGAAGCTTTATTGAAAAAGTAGCATGGAGCGCAATGCGACTGAAGCCGAAACATCCCTGTGATGGGTGTCCAGCAAGAAATATCCGTCTTTAGTAGGGGATATGATCTCCCCTGACTGCTAGGCAGGTTTCACAGCGTCTGCCCATGCTGAGAATGAGGGTGTCAATGAGTTGTTGAGGCATTGCTGCCCATTCGTCTTGCAGCGCCAATCGAAGCTCCGGAATCGTTACTGGTGGTAAGGTACGAGCTGCCAAGCGTCTGCCTAGAAAATCCCATACATGCTCGATGGGATTGAGATCCGGAGATCGTGCCGGCCAATCCATACGTTCAATATCCTCACTCTCTAAGAGCTGTTCGGCAGCTACTGTGCGATGACATGGTGCATTGTCGTCCATGAAAAGGAACTGCGGACCCATAGCGCCTCTAAAAGGACGCACATATGGAAGTAGAATCTCGTTACAATAACGAGTCCCGTTGACTGACCTGCGTCGAAGATGTGAAGGTCTGTACGACTACCAAGCATGATGCCTCCCCAAACGAGAACACCGCACCTCCATACCTGTCCCTTTCAACTGATGTTCGAGGATGATTGCGCTTCCCCGCTCTCTCCAGATGAGTATGCGATGAGAATCGCTACTCAGACTGAATCTGCTCTCATCTGTAAAAGAGTACTCGTCCCCATTCATTGTCTCTCCAATTCCGGTATTCCTGGCACCACAGAGAACGCCTTCTCCGATGGGCAGGCGTTAGATGTACACACCGTACAGGGCGTCGTGCAAACAGACCACCACCGTGCAGTCTTCTGGCCACGGTAAAACGCGATATGGTCGTCCAGTCGCCTGTGTCGTGTGTCTAGCGATTTCTCCCGCTGTCTGCCGCCTGTTTCTTCTGGCCTGTAAGGCAATATACCGGTCATCTGCGGGTGTGGTTCCTCGTGGACGACCACTACTGAACCCCCGGATAGCTTTTCCTGTAGTTTGAAATTGTCTCCAAAGTCGTGAAACGATGCTGCGAGCAATTCCGAACTCTGCAGCCACACTTGTCACACTGCGCTTCCTCTAACTTCCCAATGATTCGACCTCGGGTAAAAGCATCCAGATGTCGTCTAACAGATTGATTATTCACCGTTTCTCGCTGAGGCAGCAACTCGGTGTGATTTTAACTGCTATACGGTGTGCAATATCTTTGCCAGAAATACTAATCTTACACCGACAACATGCTTTACTACTCAGACACTCCCCCATTACGTCTACCTGCATATCTGCGCATGTTCTACCGTACATCACCTCACTTAATCTCCTGATTGGTCTTTCTGTCCGCTCTGCCTCTTCGTTCAGCTGATATGCTAATTTTTCGACTTCGTCCTTAATTTTTGCACACCAGTG